>JAVGVS010000704.1:0-133314 GCA_032718565.1 Distichodus sexfasciatus
GACAATGATTGGTCAAAAATTGCTGAAAAGTTACGGTAATTGGTCAAAACTGCACGGTAGTATTGAATTCATGTGGATTGGCTGGATTTGCATTAATAGTTGCGTTCACAACATTGCAACATAGTGCAGAGTCCATTTTAAAGTCATCAACGTCGGACTGGTTCTTAGATTTGCCCAATATTTTCCCTAATAGTTGATGACACATTTATTGTACGCAGGAAAGGTAGCGTTCGTGCCAGGCATGTCCAAAGTCCAAGGTGGGATTTTATACGGTCCACGTCTTCTGTCTTAAAATGTAAGGCGTTATTTTGTGCCAAAATTGTCAGCACACAGTGGAACGTTCGCAAGCGAAATCTTTTGTCTTTCTGCGCTCAACTCTGCCTGTGTATGCGCTCAAAGTGCAGGCAGAGTTAAAGTGCAAGCTGTATGTGAGATTTGCGTGTTTGCCTGACTTAACGAGTGTAAGTTCGCACATGGGCTGTGTCCCGAGCAGCATACTACCGCGCTTAATAGTATGGTAGGTGCGGCGTTTTTGTCATACTTTTCTATGTGGTAGTATGCATCTCAGGAAATAGCTGAGGTTGTAGATTAACGGCTCTCTCACATGGCGTGTCACCTGCACCTTTTGACTTGGAACACAACATAGGGCGGGAAGTCTTCTTAAAATGTAGTGTACAATGCTGGAAATGTTCCACCTACGCTCCACTCTGCTTTTACACTCGCTTGATTTGGCACTGCATTAGAAATGTCAGTTATGGCGTTATTTTTGTGCCAACATTCTGAGTGTGCAGTGGAACTTTGGCAAGCAACATAACTTGTCGCTCGAGTCTGCCTTCCTCATTTATCGGCATCGGCAGATTTAAGAATGAAATACATCAGATATTGGCATCGGTGCATCTCTAGTTTAAAGTTAAAGTAAATGAAAGAAATCTTGATCAATAACCTTTTTGATCGATAAATCATGTTAATGACGGCGCACTACCATCAGTGGCTTACTATTCTGAAATATTGAATAGCATGTTGCCACATTTTTCAAACCTTGTAAACTTCTATTTCTAATGATCTGCAGGCAGTAACCAGTACGGCTCGATTCTGGGCCACACGTCAGTGACCAGCGGCAGTCTCCTGGACGATCATCACTGGCACTCGGTGGTGATTGAGAGGTACAGACGAAATGTCAATTTCACCCTCGATCAGCACACTCAGCATTTCCGCACCAATGGCGAGTTCGACCACCTGGACCTGGACTATGAGGTGAGAGGTGCACACGAACGCCGCAGAGAGAATTACAAAATGAAATCTTGTGGGCGATAAATATTTAATTTCATATTTGATTCCGTATTAGACAGGGTTGGAGGAGGAAGTCATTTGCTTTTTAATTAGACTGCAGATACTGAAACAGTAAGGAGACGTTTTTGTCAGCCCCAGCAGGTGCCAAACTGTGAAATTTTGTCATTAGTAGTGGAGTTTTCGCTACACACTTTTAATGCATATAATGCATCAAGAGAGACAGAGGTGTATAGATAATGTGTGCGTGTGCTTGTGTGTGTTAAATTTACCCCACAGTGACACAACGAAAAGCAGTAAATCCCTCGCATCCTTCCTCCACTTCCTCTTCTTTATTCCAGCTGCTTCAAATAAATTTCTAATTATCTCTCAACCTTCCTCCAGTCTCACGAGTCAGTTCTCACCCCAGCACTCGTTAAGAAGTCATGATTAAAAAGTCTAGCCCTCATCCTCACCCTCACCCCTTAATCCTTACCCTTCATACTCTCATCCTGACTTTCTCACCCTTATCCTTCCCCTCAACCTCATGCTCTCACCTTCATCCAGTCATCCTCTCAACCTCACTCCCTCATCCTCAATCTCACACTCTCCGCCCCTCACACTGAGCCTATCCCCCTCACCTTTTCATCCTCATCCTTTCCTCCTCACCCTCTCTCAAGCTTACCATCTCATCCTTACCCTCTCACCCTATTCATCTCGTCCTCACCTTCTCATCTCACTGTATCATTCTCATTCTCACTCTCTCACACTCATCCTCACACTCACACCGCCATCTTCCCCCTCACCCTCACTCTTTCATTCTCACCCTCTCTCCTTCATCCTCACCCCTCATTTTCACCTTCTCACCCTCACCCCCTTATCCTCTCCCTCACCCTTTCATCCTCATGCCCTCTCCTCTCATCACCCTTTAATCCTCTGATCCTCATCCTCTCACCCTTATCCTCACCCTCTCATCCTCACCCTCTTACCCTTATCTCCTCCCCCTAATCTTCCCATCCTCATCCTCTCACCCTCATCCTCACCCTCACCCCCTCACCCTACACCTCTGCTCCGTAGTGAACGCCGCCGTAAAATCCAGCTTCCCTCTCAGCATGGTATTAATCCACATTAGGAAGGTGTAGCAGGGTGCTAATGTGATCACAGTAATAATGCACATTAATGCTCTGACTGGTGGGATGTATAGAAAATTGATTTTCAGCTACAACAGAAATATTTTATGCGACAGGCAGCTTAGAATCCTCACATTGTCTGTCTGTAATGTGGCGTTCCCAGCGATGCCGGCCAACATCGCAATACATTATGGGATAGTTCTGGCGGTAGTGCACTGAAGAAATTGTACATGAAAAGTCATTACTTTAAAGAACTTTTTCTACATGATATAACATTAATATTACTATTATTATTAATATTATAATATTACTGTTAATATTAATGTTCAACATTTTATTTTGTAGAAAATATTTATTTTTGATTAGTTTAAATTAAAAGCAGGACTTTAAATTTGAATAAATATGTATACTTTCATTACATGTTAAGTAGATGTGTTACCTATAACTACCTTAAGGACTAAGTTCTTGTTTGAATGATGGAGGAACGTTTTAGTGTTTTAAGTGAATTTAAGTAAGTGATTATTTGCCATTGTGAAGACACCACACCACAGCACAGTACACAATGCACCACAAAATGTGACCTCTGCATTTGACCCGTCCCTGAAGGAGCAGTGGGCAGCTTTTTTGGCAGAACCTGGGTACATTGTTCATGAGCCAATGTGGGACTTAACCATTATGCTACCAACTGCCCCATTATATTGTGTTGTTTTGTTTTTCTTGTAAAGAGTGTGTTTGTCGTTGGCATGGGACTCACCGTTTTTTAAACATGGAACATCCCTGAGGAATAATAGAGGCTGCTTTACAACAACGACTTACAGTTCTCCGGTCAGAACTTGTGTTCACGTTTTCAGATTGAAACAAGTGACACAATTTAGTCCATTGATTGAGTTTCAAGAGATAAATAGAAAGTGAGAAAATTACATCGGGTTGTATCAAATCTTAGATTAAAGTAACTTGAAATATCTAATCATATGAAAATTGAAATTATATTTCAGGGAAAGAAAATGGTGGCAAATAGAACTTATCAAGTTTGCACTGAAAATAGTCATTATCAGTAATACTTTTGTTTTACAACTCATAATTTGCCCTGTGGAAATATAACATTTTCATTTAAGATTAATTCAATTCCTTGTAACAGATTGATTCACTTCTTTTTACTCTGATCCAAAAGCACCTTTTTGTCTTAAAAAAATTAGGATATAGAAATATAGAAAAGTTATTTCATTCAAAAAGATCAACCTTCATATGTTCTGTATTACACACAAAGTTGATGGTTACAGCCAGTTTAATAAACTTGAACTGAGATACTGCAATAATTCGAGATCCTCATCCTCTCATCCTCATCCTCTCACCCTTATCCTCCTCATCCTCTCATCCTCTATCCCATCTCAGCCCTCACCCTCTCATCCTTATCCTCTCACCCTCATCCTCGCCCTTTCCTCCTCATCCATTATTCTCTCTCCCATCTCACCCACCCATTCTCATCCGTATCCTCTCTCCCTCATCCTCATCCCTCACCCTCCCATTCTCATCCTCACCCTTTCATCCTCATCCTCACCCCTCACCCTCCCATTCTCATCCTCACCCTTTGATCCTCATCTTCTCTCCCTCATCCTTACCCCTCACCCTCCCATTCTCATCCTCATCCTCCCATTCTCATCCTCATCCTCTCTCCCTCATCCTCACCCCTCACCCTCCTATTCTCATCCTCACCCTTTCATCCTCATTGTCTCTTCCTCATCCTCACCCCTCACCCTCCCATTCTCACCCTCACCCTCTTATGCTCTCTCCCTCATCCTCACCCCTTACCCTCCCACCCTCATCCTCATCATCTCATCTTCACCCTCTCTCCCTCATCTTCTCATCCTCATCTTCTCATCCTCATCCCTCATCCTCATCCCTCATCCTCATCGTCGCATCCTTATCAGTCTTGTCCTCCTGTAATACTGTAATAATTTGATATATGAAATTTCTTGTTTTCATGAGCGTTCAGCCATAATCATCCAGTATTCACAATGTAATGACAATGAGTTTACAGTATAATTTTTTTCATGTACTGGAACATTGGTCAGGTCAATTGAAATTGTTCGTGTAAGACGGATGTAGGTCTCCTTTTCACTGCCCTGGTGCCAGCACTATGTTTTTCCACTAACAAGGTGCTGGTGCCACAAAATTGGCACTAATTAATTCCTGGTCTGGAACCAAGAAACAGTAATGTCATGAGACAATAAAAAATAGCAGAAAGCACATCTGGAGTGTTAATTAATGCCCCTTCAGCAACCTTTTGCAATGGTCTTTGCAAAACATTCAGAAAAGTGTGTATAAAGATGTAAGGGAAGAACTGATTTTTGATGTTTCTGGATGTTTCTGAGTGCAACGCTCAAGTTCAGCGTTCAAACATGACCTTGGAGTGTGTTCAGATGCATAAACACACTGCATAGGTACATACAAGATTCTTTGATTCCACTTTTCCACCGAACTGTAGCAGGTGCCAATCCGTTGCCGATTCCCAATTTGGAACTGGTGCCACATTTTTACAATGATTAAAAACATGGCTGGCAGTGCGGCATATAAATCAGAACTAGCACCAAAACTTTGCTGCAACAAAGAACCCATGATGTACCCTATGTTGGCAAAAGTATTGAGACAGCCCTCCAAATCATTGAATTCAGGTGTTCCAATTGGGGTTGTTGTTCAGGGGTTGGACATGACACATTATTTCCAGTGAAAGGGACTCTTAATGCTTCAACACACCAAGAGATTTTGGACAATTTCATGCTACCAACTTTGTGGGAACAGTTTAGGGCCGGCCCCTTCCTGTTCCAACATGAGTACACCACACCAGTGCTCAAAGCAAGCTCCATAAAGACATGGATGAAGAGCAAGCTTGGTGTGGAGGAAAGTGACCGACATGCACAGAGCCCTGACCTCAACCTGACAGAACACCTTTGGGATGAATTAGAGTGGAGACTGTGAGTCAGGTCTTCTCATCCAACATCAGTGTCTGACCTCACAAACGCTCTTCTGGAAGAATGGTGAAAAATTCCCACAAACACATTCTTAAACCTTGTGGACAGCCTTCCCAGAAGAGTTGAAGCTGTTGAGGTTATAGCGGGAAAGTGTGGAACAACTCCATATTAATTTCATGTGTGTACAAAAATATAATTGAAGATATAAGGGAAAAACTAAAATGTACTTGATTTGAGGGGTAAAATTTTTTTCAACAAGCTCAATAAATGTAACTTGTCAATGTTGATCTCTTTTAGCTGTAAAAAAAATGCACAATGAGCTGATTTTGGATATTTAAATCTTTTCAAAGCTTGAAGACACATTTCAAAACACATGCTCTGCCATTGTTGCTTTGTGTAATATGAATGGTGTGTATCTGAGATGCCAAATGACTGGCATTGAGTCATGTGGAAAATGTGGAAATCTGAAATAATCCAAACTGTAACGACCAGCGGGTGAACCCAAACGCAGTCGACAGAACCAGGTCGCAGGCAAAGGGGTAAACTGAAAAAAGGCAAAGAGTTTATTCAGGCAGAGTTCAGAACCAAAAAACACAGTCCACGTAGTAAACAAATCCAAATCGCCAGAAGCAGAGGGGTAATCCAAAAACCGAAAGCAAGGGTCAGAACCGAGGCAGGCAAACACAAAAAACGCTTGGTATGTTGCACTAGGCATAACAATACTTCGCGAGGAATGATTGTAACTGGAAGTCCTTTACATACTGGGGATGTGAATATGATTGGTTAAAAGTCTGGTGACGCTGATCTGGTAGTCTGTGGTACTTGTGAAGGAACTGGAGTCCTCCCTTGGTCTGGGCTGAAATCTTACACAAACCACTCATCACCACTATTTTAGCAGAACTTGAATTCAACCATTTGGCAACCTTCACCTTCAGCAAGACAAGCTCACTCCTGGATGCTTCTTCAAAAACTAAATGTCCTTGCAATGATTACATGGCTGAGCCCAAATGCTTTTATTGATGCAAAAGGTAAGCCAATACCGCAATCATGACAGACCATGAGCGGGCCAGACAACGGCAAAATATGGGACTCAAAAAAAGACAGCCGAAAGCCATGAGCAAAAGGAGAGACAAATCCAAACCTTAAAAACATGAGTCAAAATGCCATAATAATGATTACCAGCCCAGAATACAGGTGACGAGGAAGGAAGGAATTTATACAGACAGAAAGTTTTTGGCAAGAGACAAATTTTAGAAAACATGTTGAAAGCAATGAATGCTGTTACACTGTAAAAAAGTGAAAGATGCTACTTTAAAAAAAATTCCCTGTAAAAGTGAGCTGTCAATTTAGTTTTGAATAATCAGAAAGTGACTGATTATTTGTCATTGTGAACACAGCACAGCACAGCGCACAGTGTGAAATGTGACATCATGTGAAATGTGATTCATCCATGAAGGAGCAGTGGGCAGCTAAAATGAGCAGCGGCCAGGGAGCAGTGCTTGGGGACGGTACCTTGCTCACAAGTACCTTAGTGGTAACTTAACAGGTCTGGGATTGGAACCGGCGACCAAATGCCCAACCATTACACCACCAACCGCCCCAAAAGATGGAGGGAGGCTGAAAAATACTCATATGTACAGTACAAAGCGAGGGAGGGCTGCAAAACCACCACAGCCAATGTGGCTCAGCGATACGTTCCTTGTCTTGGGAGTGTGAGAGTACCGGTTTGAACCCCAGCTCGACTAAGTTGCCTTGGGGCCATTTGGTCATGCAACACTCCATGATTGGAGGGTCACGAGTTGGTAGCAAATCAAATCTGTGATCAGAGGGTCACCAGCTCAAGTCCAAGGCTAGTAAAGGTACCATTGATGTACCATTTACCAATGAACAAAGTACCATCCCCAAGCATTGCTCCCTGGTGCTGGGTGCTGCCAAAAAAGCTGCCCACTGCTTGTTGATGGATGAGGCAGGTCACATTTGGTTGAGGTGCATTGTGTGCTGTGTTGTGGTGTGTTCACAATGACAAATAATTTCTCACTTAAATTCACTTAATGTGACACATAGAACGGAGAATTAAAATTCACAGATAATTGCCTGACAGTTCATATAAAATTAATATAGTAACAGGTTTTGCTTATTTTCTGTGGAGACTGAGAGAATGATTCTTTTGTCCCTAATTAATTCCAACAGTGTTCCAAACATGTCTTGTCTCCTTGCTCCCAGGCCTAAAGCTTTTCTCATCTGCACCTCCCTTAGAAACCTTTTAACTCTAATGATATAGGGCTCCACAGGATTGTCAAATATTTTAAGATCTTTCTGCAGTCCCTCTCCTGCCCAAATTTGGCTGCTGACCCCTGTTTCTGCGATGCAAGGCTGAAATTCAGTCCTGTAGCTTGAGCTATTGCAGGTCCTGAGGGAAGTTCTACTCAGAGAGGCTGGTAATTGTATAATTTTAGACCAAACTAGCAAAGAAGAAGCTGATTTCAATTTCTGAGTTGACACTTTCCCTTTAATTGGAGGGCATAGTAACTTCTTGTTGGGGCACTCGCCCTTCACAGCATGTAGTTAATAGCTCTGTCCTATTGAGTGTCCATCTGTATGCCTGTGGCATGATATGACCGACTTGGTGTCATTGCAAAACAAGTGTTGAAGGGTGTTGGGGATTTTGTGGTTTAATGTTCAAAGCAAATTGATAGATATAGATGACTGAACCAGACTATGTGTGAAGATAAGAAGGATTAGGTTACGTAGAGTGCTTTTCAAGACACCCAAAGCACATACCAGACGATGGCCCCCCAGACCGGAAAAGGCAAACAAGAGTAAGGTACAGAGCTCAAGAACTGCTCCTTGGATACTGGCAGAAAGATGCCCACTGCTTCTTCATGGATGAGTCAAATGCGAAAGAGGTCACATTTCATTGTGGTGAATTGTGTTGGTTGTTTTCCATCATCACACTTTCACATTTGGCATAAAACATTCACACTTGGTCTCGGGAACACTTACCAGGAGGATACTGGTCACCCAGGACTAGAATTGCCCATCCTGGAATTAAAGATAAAAGGTGATTGAGAGGCCATATTTAAAAAGTTGATGGCAGCACATTGGGGCTATACTCCTACTGTTTTAGAAAGATTCCCAGGGATGTTTTATGAGCTCAGAGAGAGAGAGGACCTCATTTTTTATTTCTCATTTGAAGAATTTTTACAACATAATAGCTCAAGGGATCCACACAGACCACTGGATTATGCCCTCTGTGGGAGCCACCAACACCTCTAACAACAGCAAAAAGCTCAACTAGTTGGTCTCCTGAGTACTTCTCCTCCTCCCCCTCCTTCTGCTCCTTCTTCTTTTTCTCCTCCTCCTCCTCTTCCTGCTGCTTCTTCTTCTTGTCCTCTTTTTTCTTCTTCTTCTTCTTCTTATTCTTCTTATTCTTCTTCTTCTTCTTCTTCTTCTCTTGTCTTCTTCTTCTTCTTCTTCTTGTCTCTCCTCCTCCTCCTCTTACTCCTCCTCCTTCATCTCTTCCTCCTTCTTCTTCGTCTTCTTCTTCTTCTTCTTCTTCTTCTCCTCCTCTTTCTCCTTCTTCTCCTTCTTCTTCTTCTTCTCTTCTTCTTTTTGTTTATCCTACTCCTCCTCCTTCTTCTTCCTCTCCTCTTTCTTCTTCTTCTCCTTCTGCTACTTATGCTGCTGCTCCTCCGTCTTCTTCTTCTGCTCCTTCTTTTCCTCTTCCTGCTTCTTCTTCTTCTTCTTCTTACATGTTACATGTAGCATTCAAACTACAAAAATGGTCCTTGAATTGTCATTTTGCATCAAATGTGGATAAGGTCTGCAGCAGTTCAATATGAACAATACTAGACAGACAATCTATTAAAAACAGCATCTTAATGAAGTGAAAGCAAACTGTGTGAGGAGTTCAATAATGTGCAAATATCGTAGCTGCAGTTAAGTGGAGAAAATTACAGTCAGTAATATGTACAAATAATGGTCAATAATTTGTGAAAATATCATAAAAACAGTCAAGTGGAGTGAAGCAGCAATCAGTAATGTGCAAACAGTGGTTAGTAATACGTGTAAATATTGTAACAGCAGTGGAGTTTACAAAAAATAGATTTTAGCAGCAATCAAGTATAGGAAAATTACAATTACAGTCATAACCACTGGACACAGCCATATTTTTGTGCATTGAATGTGAGTAATATCAGCAGCAGTTTAACTTGAGTATATTATACAGTCAACCTGTAAAGATAAACAGTATCTCTGAGATATCTAAGAGAGTTTTATCAGGAAGACAGTGTGGGAACAAAAATCTTTTCCTGACAATTCTTCTTTTGTCTACACAGCTAAGTTTTGGAGGAATGCCTTATTCCGGCAAGCCCATTTCAGGAGGCCGGCGAAACTTCAAAGGCTGCATGGAGAGCATCAACTACAACGGAGAGAACATCACTGACCTCGCCAGGAGGAAAAAACTGGACACCTCAAGCTTTGTGAGTTCCTCTACTACAGCGTGAATCAAAATGGAGACTCCTGCACCTTTGCCCATAAGTTTCACAAATGTTGATTCATTTTCAAATGATTTCACTGTTGAGACAATTTGAAACAAAGTTATTATTTTATTAATATACCTTGCAAAAATTGAATTTAAAAAAATTGACTGCAGCAACAAATCATTTATGAGGTGATCGACCGGTGACGTTGCCAACTTTGTGCACAAAAGGAGGGCATTTTGGATATTTTTGTTACTTGTAATTTTGTTAATTTTGTTGGGGTCAAGACCACCCCTATGGCTTAGTACTGTAAAGAAAAACAGGGTTATCTTCTTTATCCATTTGGTATCTATCTGGACAAAGGATAAAATTATGTAATAACAAACAATGTATTTTCTATATTTGTTTTTCCCTATTGATAACTCTCTACCATTATAAAATGGAAAAAATCATAAACATAAATAATATGTTTATGTAAATAATGTAATTATTTTTACCAATTATTTTTTTAATTAATAATTAATAATTATTTTAATTAATAAATTAATTTTAATATGATAAATAGTATAATTATTTTACCAAGACCTTTAATTTTTGTTCATGGAATTACTCAGTAACAAATGCAATATAATGTCCGGTAAGTTCAAAGTCTTTAACTCTTTGATTCTGACGGTATGTGTGTGGTTTCTGTAAGTTAAAGGGGTTCTGAATTATTAAAACACTAATGAATAAACAACGCAAATGCCGAGATAAAATCCTGAGTCCTCTTTGTCCAAGTCCATGACAAGACCAAGTACAAATACGGCTGAGTCTGAGACAAGACCGAGACTTTTAAAAAGTATTATAGTATTAATCGGAAAAATCTTTTTGATTTCACAAGATATTGTAGGTACTCGTTTATTTTTGTGTTGGTTAGAATAATCATTTTGTTTCAAATTTAAAGAAGAATTTTGAAAATCAATCACCATTTCCCAAAGTCTGTGCAAAGGTACAGAAGTCTTACAATCTATAGACACAATCAAATAACTGATAACCATATTACAGTCTATGTATATATTATATACTAATGGCACTCGTTTGTTGAAAAGTGAAGCATATTTTCTTCCCCTGAAGTTATCAAGTTACAGCGAGAGAGACGGGTGCACTCTTAAATGATGATACATGAGATATAAATTAGCTTGCCATCGATTTCCTCGTCTGATATCTATTTACTTGAAGGTTTTTAGACATACCTTTCAGACATGCTCAGTTTAAAAGGGACACAACTAGCATAAAAACACTTTTAATGAACAAGAAGTGACAACACACCCCGTGTATCACATGTCCCACTGCTAAAATCTCTTTATTTGGCCTTTTCTTATGCAGCATAAGGCTTTTTAACAGCATTTTGACTAATTGTTCCTCTTGGGAACATTGCTTTTAGACTTAACAAAACATCCAGCGATGACTGGAGTGAGCAGCAGTGCCAGCGACTTTTTTTTTCTCCTTCTTTTACAAAGCGTTTAGGAATGGCTGGATACACTTTTCCATTCTGTTATGATGAGACTGATTAAGTTCATATTCCGAACGGGGCAGAAGTGCATTTAGGGGTCTGGAAATTACCATTTAGAATGCTGAACAGCAGGAGCAGGGAGATGAATAAAAGCCTCGCCCCTATGCGGCCCTTTTCCCTGCCCTCAAGGTTCGGAAATCTACTAGTTTCAACATTGCTGCCGCAGCAATTTCTAAGGCCTATCTATAAAAGCCTCGTTCCACACGGGGGCTTTCATGGCACGCCAAACCCAGAGCAGGGCAGGCTTCAGACATTGATTTGCTTACCGGTCGTTGCTTAACATTTGGCCTTCACCGCCTTTGTATTGAATTGTTGGGCGGCGGTTTAAATAAATGCCACAAACAGAGCGTTTGGGAATTAAAACATAATAAATCTTGATTAGCACTTGATGTCTACAAGGTCTTCCTTACTTAGGGAGCCTCTAATGCTTCATACCACAATATCCAAGTACAATAAGGGGCGTGGCAGTGTCCGCAGGGCATGAATAAAAACTCGTAAAGTCCACCTTGAAAACTCATGTTTATGCACATGCATTTAGAACTAAAAGTCATGTTGTTATTGCCAATGACCATTACAAAGGACAATGATGATGTGAAACTTCAAAATGCTTGGTTATGTTTCACATTTGGGGTAATTAGTAGCTTAATGTTTAGGGAGTTCATCCCATGATTGGAGAGTTGCAGTTTCTAATCCTGGACCGGTAAAGGTACCATTAAGGTACTCATGAGCAAGATACTATCCCCAAGCACAGTTCCCCATGTCAGCTGTCCACTGCTCCTTCACTGATGGGTCAAACGCAGAAGTCACAATTCGTTGTGGTGCTGTGGTGTGGTGTGTTCACAATGACAAATAATTACTTTCAAACACATCATTTAGGAAGTAAAACATTTAGTGAAATGTGAGTGATTATTTATCATTGTGAACACAGCACAGCACACAGCGCACCACAAGCAAATGTGACCTCTGCATTTGATTCATCCATGAAGGAGCAATGGGCAGTGCAGTGCTTGGGGATGGTACTTATGAGTACCTCAGTGGTACCTTTACCAGTTTGGGACTTGAACTGGCGACCTTCTGATCCCTAACCACTACACTGTATCTCTACAAAGCATCCAGCACCTGTTTACACTCACAAGTGCTAATGGGACTAAACAGAAATTAAAGTTAACAGTACACTAATTGGCCAGTGAATGCACATCTGGTGGCCTGCTTGAAGGGGTGGTCCACCGCTCGATGATAACATGTGACAGCCAGCAGTGCAACAATTAGAGAAATGCACATTTGGTTGTCTGTTTAAAGGGACACTCGACATAAATGAAGGACAAAAGTATAAGGATTATCCAGTGAATTTTATGATTATTTGTCATTGTGAACACAACACAGTGTGCACCACAACCAAATGTCATCTCTGAAATGTGGCAGCACCTGGGGAGCAGTGCTTGGGAATGGTACCTTGCTCATAAGTACCTGAGTGGTACATTTAACAGTCAGAGGTTTGCACGGTCGACCCTCTTCTCATGGGGCCAACTCCCTAACCATTATTCGACCAAGTTCTCCCAACAATTTATCTATATTAACATTGACAACATCCATCAGGGTGCTTAGGTAGGATTCGAACCCATAATCTCTTGGTCTTGGGGGCAGATGGTGGCATAACAGTTAGGTAGTCAGCCTTGTGATCAGAAGGTTGCTGGTTCGACTCCCAGACCTGTAAAGTTACCACTGAGGTACTCATGAACAACGTACTGACCACAAGCGCTGCCCATGTTAACTGCCCACTGCTCCTTCATGGATGGATCAAATGCAGAGGTCACAGTTTGTTGTGGTGCACTGTGTAGTGTGCTGTGGTGTGTTCACAATGACAAATAATCTTTCACTTTCACTGTCTTGGTCCCTGACCATTACGCTACCTACTGCCCCAATAAAGACTATATATATATATGTAGACCATGAAAGTCTCATGTATAAGCAGAACTAATGAAACATATTGGCTTGTTTCACTTTCTTTTTTGTGTCTATCACAGCGCAACCTGACGCTATCCTACTTCGATGCAAACTCTTTCCTATTCAATTTTAAAACCACAAGCATTAAAAATGACTGGCAAGGTGTGAGACATTGATTTGTCTATCAGTCATTGCAAACGTTTGGCCTTTCTATTGATTTGCTGAGGTTTTAATACGTGTCACAAACACATAATTTGGGAATTATATTTAGAGGTCGACCGATATGGCTCTTTTTAGGGCCGATATCGATATTGATTATTGCTAGTTAACCGGGCCGATGAACAAAATTGAATTTTACACACACCAACACAAAACATTATTTAAATAAATGTATTGTTCATAAATACTTTTTACCTCAGTTTAATTACATTAAATAATATTAAATAAAAACCAAAAGGCCAAAAGCAGCTAATTTTTATCCCAAAATGAGTTCAAATTGGCTCAAAGTTACCCAAGACTTTAGTATTTCTTTATTTAAATTCATCAGAAAATATTTTTTCCATTCCATAATGTTAGAGAGCAACCAATAGGAAAAGACAAATATAGAAAAAAAATCATTTTTTTAAATTGATACTGTCAATTGTAGGAATGTCAGCATTTAGTGCTAAATAAATATTTTTTATAGTTTTGTAATTTATTTATTATTTGAAGCATGAATATTAATTCATGCAATTGCAATGCCTTGCCTTTAGTGAAGTAAGTACACACAGTCCCAGCCATAACAGCAATGGTACAAAAAAAATGGCATAATAATTTATTTTGCTGTTTCGGTTTTTGGTTTTCGTCCAAGTGTTTTTTCTCATTTTCGGTTTTCGGCTAAAAATTTCATTTCGGTGCATCCCTAATAAAAACTCATATAGTTGACCTCGAAAGCTCTCATTTGTGTGCATGATTTAAGAACAGGAGAAACCCATATTGATCTGGTTCTTTTTCTTTTCCGCTTCCACCACAGCGCAACCTGACGTTCTCCTGCGTGGACTCTCACACCTTCCCCGTCTTTTTTAATGCCACAAGCTTCCTGCAGCTCTCGGGCCGACGCGAGCACAACATGGTGTCCGTGGGCTTCCAGTTCCGCACGTGGAACCCGAGTGGCCTGCTTCTGTTCAGTTCGCTGGCCGATGGCATGCTGGAACTCTCCCTCAACGACGGAAAGGTCACGGCCCACGTCAACGTGACCCAGCAGAAGAACGTTCGCGTGGACGTGGCATCAGGTAGGCCAGGCTTTGGCTAATGTTTCACACATGCTTTCCGAGGTTGCGTCAACTTGTTTTTCTGCATATCTCAGGAAGATTTCGCTTAGAGCCTGTTTAGAGTCTGACTGTTTTATCTAATAAGGAGCTGCGGTGTGGAATTTCAATATATTTTTTAAAACTTGTTTATACGAATTTCTTCCTTCAGAACTTGTGGAAATGTGCTTATTTTAGCATCATGAAATGCACAAAAGTAGCCTGTTTGAGTCTGATTTAAATAACACTCTTTGGTGTCTTGAAAGTACCCTTTGGATTTGAAAGGAGCATTGAATCCTCTCATGTTTTTGAGATCTTCGGTACCACACACGTCTTGGCTGTGTGTGGAAACAATAATAGATGGTGTTACTCGTACATTAAAGGAAAATTGTGATTTGCTGCTTTTGCAGCTATTTTCTCCATTCACTGTTGAAAGCAAACAGCAGACAAACATCACAGGATATGGGATAGATGTGTACATTTGGTATGTGTGGGAGTTTATGTTTTAAGAAATTACTCTTTCGAAGAATCAATGTTGGAATGTTTTCTTCCTCTCTCTACGTAGGTATTAAGCAGATGAAACTTTTGAAACTAAAACCCAAATACACACCGTCCTTATCATTAATAATCAAAACTTTTTTCCTAACTGGAAGAAGGCGTCTCTCAGAGTTGTGATACCACTCTCATTGCATTGTACATTTGTATGTATTGCAATGACACTAAGGACCGGATATGCTTAACGCTACGTGACTGGATGCTTGCGGACCCTGCTGCTACGCAAGCAGTGTACTGACTGTACTCGCGCGGGTACTTTTTGTTAATTTGAGGATTCCAACAAATTGGTGGCATAACGGTAGGGTGTTTGCCCCGTGATCAGAAGGTCACAGGTTCAAATCCAGGGTCGGTAAAGTTACCACTGAGGTACTCATGAGCAAAGGTACCGTCCTCAAGCACTGCTTTCCAGATGCTTGCTACCTGCCCACTGCTCCTTAATGGATGGGTTAAATGCAGAGGTCACATTTGGTTGTAGTGCACTGTGTGCTGTGCTGTGGTGTGTTCACAGTGACAAATAATCACTCACTTTCACTTTCAAGTGGCAGTGTACTAGTGATGGGAAGTTCGGATCATTTTACCGACTCGGACCTTTGAGTCTCGTTCAGCAAAATGAACAAATCTTTTTTTGAGTCATTTCGTTCATTTCGTTCATTTTAGCAAAATATTATTACAATGTTATCTGTTACCTCCCTAACATATCTACTGCTTACACAAACGTTGATCACACTACAAACAAGACAAAACTATGATGCTATAAGAAACAGAAAATATTAATTCATTGTTTACCTGGGTCTTTAGTCTATGATTCGCTCACCTCGCCTCTTATCTGACAAGTTTTCGGGTTTGAGTCGTTCGTTCATCACGTGACAGCTCCAAAAGCGTAACCTATGCAGTCCGAGCCGGAAACAGAATTGATTAGTTCATCTCTCGAGTCTTCGGGTTTGAGTCATTTGTTCATCACGTGACAGCCCCATAACTGTAACCTAATAGCGCAAATGTGCATGCGCAAAATGAACGAATCGTTCAAGAACAACCCATCACTACAATGTACACTATAAAGGCGTCCACTCCGCCATAAAGTGAAAGAAGACGAGGAAGAAGCAGAAAGTGACAGTGCGAGAAAACATCGGCCGGTTTTGCTGTGAAATGTGGGGGAAAAGATGTGTAGGATTAAAATTATTTGCATTCGGATGTTATGAAGGTGCAAAAAAGACAGCGAAACCATTCAGCCATGTTGATATTAAACAATGAGGCTTATGTCAGTTTCCGAGTTGTTTTCTGAGTGCTGAAGTCGGAGGTGACAACATGCACGCCCCCGTTTATCAGATATCTGACCAAATATCTCGTAGCAACACAGAGTACCCTGAGTTCAAAATCCAAGATGGCTGCTTAGTGTAAATGATTGTAATAAATGCTTCAATTTTTGACATTTTTAGCACTTTAGTTTTGTTGTGTCTAACTTCGTCAGCTGTGTACATTACACAGTGTTGTTGTAGTCGATAGATGCATTGCTACGGTCATGTTATACATGCAATACCGCGTAATATGTGACGATGTGACGTTTATCAAGTGGCGATGCTAAATTGGCTTGTGAAAAACTAATGACTAGCCTAGTTAGCCGAACAGAAAAGCAAACAGGATCAGTAACTTGAGATGGAAAATGCAGATAAAATGGTATTTTAAAAAATCTTCTCTCCGATTTCAACTCTCCTGTGGCAAATGGAATGCATCCAATTCTGTTTTCACTGTATTTTTAGCAGATGTGACATAATCTCGTCAACCGAATCTCGGATCCAATGGCAAATGGAATGCATCATTAGTCCCCTAGATATGATGTTTGAAGACAGTAAGGACAGAACTCAGCAGTTCTTATTTGTCAAGATCACATTAAAAGACACAAGAAAATCTGGATTTGTGGAAGCTAAATATGAAAAATTAAGAGTTAACTCAACACTTTTACATCTTATATACTAGGAGTGTAAATCACAAATTTCTTCACGATTCAATATTATTTTGATTCTCTTAACAACGATTTGATGTCTGCCCAATTCACAAAGTCTGCTACAATATGATTGAATGTCTGATACAATATGTAGTCGATTAAGTTCAGGAGAGAGCAGTCAATATTAGACACTCGCCTCTTGACCTCACTGCCCACTACTCCTTCACGTATGGGTCAAATGCAGAGGTCACATTTGGTTGTGGTGCACTGTGTGTTCACAATGACAAATAATCACTCACTTTCACTACCACCTGCCTCTTTATAATTATATCTGATCAATTTTTGAATTTTGGATCAATGCTATGAGCTTGTTAATCATTGAATCGACGTATCGATGTTGGTGAATAAATCGTTACTCCTCTATTATACTTACTAGATCATTCGAGAACATGTATTTAGGCCAACCCTAGCGAAAAAGAAATAAGATTTCATTGAAGACCCACTTTTCAAAAGCAAGTGAGATGATTAATGAATGAGCTGCAGCTTTACATATTTGGAGCTAAAAACCTGCAGACACCGAGCCCTCGTAAGGTCTGATTTAATATCCCTGACCACCCACGATCCAAAAGTAGAAAACGTGGCCAGACGTTTGCTCCATTAAACAGATTTGGACTTCTATTTGAGCTCACTTAATTTTAATTGGACTATCAACAAATTGAAGCTAATGAAAGTCCCCAAATGCCCCGATCGGAATTCATTGTGAGCTCCAGGTGAGCTTAAATAGAGCTTGGCACCACGTTTACTGTCTGAAGCCGGAAATTTTCCTCTTCCTCCTTATTCAATTACAACGGTAGACGGAACGTAAGGAGACGGATCTCGTCTTACTCTGAAATCGGAGAAGGTTTGTAAGTGCACCATGATATGCTTAAACGCAGATAAGTAGCTAACTTGAATTGAGCTGTTGTTAGCTCATCCATACAGTATTAGGACTGAAGAAGGGGAAAAATTTCTCTTAAAATTCGTATTTTTCTAAGCTGGATAGTGTATTAGTCATTATGAACACAGCACAGCACACAGTGCACCACAACCAAATGTGACCCCTGCATTTGACTCATCCATGAAGGAGCAGTGGGCAGCTGACATGAGTAATGTTTGAGGATGTTACCTTTCTCACAAGTACCTCAGTAGTATCTTTACTGGTTCAGGACTCAAACTGGCGATCTTCGGATTACGCAGCGAACGCCACAACCAACTGAGATCTTAGTTTCTGCATGGCACCACTTATTGTTTGATAAGGATTTGTCACAACCATTTTTTACTATTATTATTACAAGGACAAAGATACAGAGATCCCTTTTTTTGTCACACTGTATATCTGTAACGATTAAACTGTGAACCCAAACACAGGGAGGTCAAAAATAGTCTTTATTTCTAGAAGGATCTTCAACATTGTGTAATAGGAATAGTAATAACTATTCAGCTTTTGGGGCAGTTGGTAGTGTAACAGTGCACTGATTCAACTTTGTCAATTCCAATGCTTGGGCTTTGTGTTTCGGCCAATCCCGAGTACCGATCCGATACCACTTTTTAATTAATAAGTTGTGTATTTCTCTGTGAGGAGGAGACTGAGATTATTCTGTTCTGCTTAAGGAAATACTTGACTTGAATACTGTTTTTGTAACTAAAATAATGTAATAATTACACACCCATATGTATATGCTAAATTATTCATTCATTCATTATCTGAACCGCTGAATCCCAACTGGGGTCGCGGGGGGACTTGAGCCTATCCCGGGAACCCACGGGCGCAAGGTGGGGAACAACCCTGGGCAGGCGCCAACACACCGCAGGGCACACACACTCACACAATCACACTCACATTTACACCTTACGGGGTGAATTTAGAGTCGCCAGTTAACCTATAGTGCATGCCTTTGGACTGTGGGAGGAAACTGGAGCACCTGGAGAAAACCCACATGAACACGGAAAGAGCATGCAAACTGCACACAGAAAGGCTCTACGGCCTATATGCTACATTGTTTATTATTAAAATATCAAAAATGATTCCTTTCAACACAGTTGTGTAATTTATTGATGGTTCCTAATCCTGCGGTGCTAAAACCATCAGGAACACGGAGATTGTGAGTGAGAGCTGGTGTTGTTAAGGAAATTAAACAGTATAATGGTGATTTGTTCTGCTCATTGTCATATCAATATGTAGGAATTAGTGTGAATGTCGAACAATAAACCAGCTTTACCGCAGTAACACTATGTAACACAGTAACAAACATAGAAAAACCTACAATTTACACATCGGCTCCATACATCAGTCCAGTGTCACCGATACTAAGTATTTGAGTCGTTATCACAGCCACAGCATTATCTCATCCATGTATCGGATTGGCGTGTCCCTAGAATATACAGTATATATGTATATATATATATATATCATATTCTCTTCATATTCTATCCAGCCCTACATGTATAGCAAAAGAGTTATAACTTGTGCAATTTTAACAACACATCAGTTAATAAAACAAAGTTATTCCCACTTTTATTCCTACTTTCCTCATATTAACCTTTGCTACATTCAAATTTAGACATGTGGCTGTGACTACAGGGGCTCCGCTTTTTTATTTGCTGTACGTAAAGACATTTCCTACTTATATTTTAACATTATTGTGTGCCCGTCTGAATATTACTTACAACCCATGAGGTCCAGCGAGCCAACTACTTTGAAGCTCATCATAAGTGCGTTAAAACAAGCCTCTTCATTTCAAAGCCCAGTAGGAACTCTCCGCCGGAGCGAGTCACGCTTATTGGAACACAAACACATTCTTTTTCCCAAAGTTGCAACATCTAAGATTCATTCATTAGCTTTAAATTGTGAGTTCACGTCTGCAAATTAAGTGTGGCCTCGACTCCGGCATGGCTCGGTTTTGTCATCCGCGGGGGTTAAATACTTTGATATATGGTGTGAAAGCAGGTGTACGTCATAGGTTTGTGAAGTGAATGTGTTATTAGATGGTAATGAGACGTTTGCAGAAAAGAGTGCAGACAGGGTGGAGCGGGTGAAGAGGAGTGGCAGGGGTTATCTGTGAGCAAAAAAAGGGGTAAAAAAAAAATTTAATCTTCATTTTTTTAGTTCTTGATGAGGTCCCTTGTTAACGAATAAGAAGTTTGTGTTAGCTTTCTGTACTGTTCACCTTTCAGTCATACAGTTCGATAAACACAGCCACAGATTATTGCTTCTGTCTTCATCAAGGTGTACTCCATCCTCCAACTCCATCTAGCAGCTGCCAAGCATGTGATGTGATACAATGAGCATTTTATGGTACATTTACTGCAGTTTAGCAAAGACTCTTATCCAGGGATGTGTTTCCCAAAAGCATAGTTTCTACTACATTACCAACTGATATAGTGTACATTAGCAACTACCATATTGTACATTAGCAACTACCATAGTGTACATTAGCAACTACCATAGTGTACATTAGCAACTAACATAGTGTACATTAGCAACTAACATAGTGTACATTAGCAACTGACATAGTGTACATTAGCAACTAGCAACTAACTTAGTGTACATTAGTAACTAACACACTGTAAATTAGCAACTACATAGGGTACATTAGCAACTAGCATAGTGTACATTAGCAACTGGCATAGTGTACATTATCAACTAGCAACTAACATAGTGTACATTAGCAACTAACAAGTGTACATTAGCAACTAACAAGTGTACATTAGCAACAAACATAGTGTACATTAGCAACTAGCATAGTGTACATTAGCAACTAACACAGTGTACTTTAGCAACTAGCATAGTGTACATTAGCAACTAACATAGAGTACATTAGCAACTAACATAGTGTACATTAGCAACTAACAACTAACATAGTGTACATTAGCAACTAACATAGTGTACATTAGCAACAAACATAGTGTACATTAGCAACTTCTTTAGTGTGCATTGGCAACTAACACACAGTGTGCTTTGTAGCATAGTGTGCATTAGCAACTAACATAAGTACTTTGCTTCATGCCTTGAGTGTATTAACCCTTCTAGCATAGTGTACATTAGCAACTAACATAGTGTACGTAGCAACTAGCATAGTGTACTTTAGCAACTAACATAGTGTACATTAGCAACTAGCATAGTGTACATTAGCAACTAACAAAGTGTACTTCAGCAACTAGCACAGTGTACTTTAGCAACTAGCATAGTGTACATTAGCAACTAGCATAGTGTACTTTAGCAACTAACATAGTGTACATTAGCAACTAGCATAGTGTACATTAGCAACTAACATAGTGTAAATTAGCAACTAACATAGTGTACATTAGCAACTAACATAGTGTACATTAGCAACTAACATAGTGTACATTAGCAACTAACATAGTGTGCATTACCCTTCAGCATTGTGTACATTAGCAACTAACATGGTGTGCATGCTTAGCTAACACCAGTGTACATTAGCAACTAACATAGTGTACATTAGCAACTAACATGGTGTACATTACCAACTAGCATAGTGTACATTAGCAACTAACATGATTGTACGTGGCAAATAACATGGTATACATTGGCAACTAACAGAGTGTGCATTAGCAGCAGCAAACTACCGTGTACATTGGCAACTAGCATAGTGTGCATTAGCAATACCATAGTGTACATTAGCAACTAACATAGTGTGCGTTCACCAATAACCCTAGTGTACATTGGCAACTAACATGGTGTACATTAGCAACTAACATAGTGTACATTAGATACTAACATAGTGTACATTAGCAACTAACGCAATGTGCATTAGCAACTAACATAGTGTACATTAAGAATGCACTAACATAGTGTATAGTTTCTGATAAAGATCAGCGACATAGCCTCTTGGTTCATAATTGCGTACTAGACAACCACCAACACCATTTCATTTCACATGCCAGCTCACATTCGCTAAGTGTGGTTCGTGGGCCGTATAAAATCCCACCTCGGACTTTGGACATGCCTGGCACAAGTGCTACCTATCAGACATACAATAAATGTGTCATAAAACATCGGCTGGAAATATCGGCTAATTCTAAGCATTGGTTTGACACTGATGTCTTTTAAAAAAGCAATTATCGGCCAATTCCGATAAGATTCCGATATCATCATGCATCCCTAATAACAACCTGCCAGACAGGACGGAAGAACAACCTGCTAATCAGGCCAACATTGTTATCAATGATATATGCCATTCCAAATTGATTTTATCGACGTCAATAAATTGAGCGATTATACGCCTCCGAATGGAGAAACGTTATTAGACGGCGGCGCTGAACCGGAAACCGTTTTGGCGCTCTGCGGTCGTAAAGTTAACCTTCCCCTAAAGATACGGGAAGCGATGGCGGGATGAGGCATGGCCATGCCGTTTCAAGGCTAGTTGGGTAATTGAGTGAAGCGTCGTGTTGCCGTGGCGGCATGTGGAAATGTTGGTCTCTGCTCGCTTTTATGGCAGGACCATCTGGCCGACTGCGGTGCCCGTCTACCGGATGGGGTCGCGAGGCCGCTTGGCTCCCTCTGATGTGTAAATTGGCTTTGGGAGTGTGAAGATGAAGGCTGACAGGGTCTCGAGTAAGCGTAGGATTTGTAACAAGCTGTGCTGTGTTTTTACTGAAGGGATATGCATGTGCTTTCCATATTTTAATCCATATGTACTTTTTTTGTTGCTGATTTTATTTTTGGTAATGCTGAATCAATTTGGTATACTGTACAGCAATTTCTTTAAACTATAAACTGCATTTAATTTTTTGACATTTTATTCGGAAAAAATTTCATAATTACAGCTTTGCTGGACAAATTGGTGTTAAAGGAACAACAGGTTTTAGCATTCACGTTGTAGCTTTTGCATCGTGGCTTTTGCATTTGTGTTGTGGCTTTTGCATTAGTGTTCTGACTTTTGCGTTAGTGTTCTGGTTTTTGCATTACTGTTGTAGCTTTTGCATTCTTCTGGTAACTTGCATTTCTGTTGTAGCATTTGCTATAATGTTGTGGCTTTTGCATTACTGTTGTGGTTTTTGCATTTCTGTTGTAACTTTTGTATTTGCGTTGAAACGTTTGCATTAGTGTTGCAACTTTTGCACTTGTGACTTTTGCACGTGTTGTAACTTTTGCGCTTGTGTTGTCATTTTTGCTCTTGTGACTTTTGTACTTTGTTTTGCATTTGTCTTGTAGCTTTTGCATTACTGTGGTAACTTTTGCATTAGTGTTGTAGCTTTTACATTCTTCTGGTAACTGCATTGGACTGGCTTTTTGTTGTTGTAAAGTTTTGGCCCTAATTCAATTTGTTGTGTTGCAGTCCACAGACAAAAATGAAATGTCAAGAAAGTGAAAGGACAGTGACAGTCTACAACAGAGCGGAAACTGACGGAGGGAGCTGCGAAATCCAGACAGCTGTTTTATTTCACTGTAGTCCAAAACAAGTTGGCTGAATAATGCTCAGCTTTTTGTTTTAAGTGATGTGTTGACGCTGAAGAGGGATGTGGGCCACATGGGTATGGTCCGAGCCCACTTCTGCCACTTCAACAACAATTAAAAATGCTGATCTTTTTAAAGAGAGCAAAAATAATAGTATTTGTAGAACAATTTAGCATTTGGCCATTTGTAGATTTAAAAGAATTACTGATAAAACAAACCAAATTAAGCAAAGTGGTAAAATGAATAATGAGTCATTGTCCAGTATTCCAAATTGCACACAAATAAAAAAATTGTCATTTGGATAGCACACGCTTATGCTGCATTTTGTTATTTGTTACGACACTATTTGTAAGAAAGAAAGGCTACGTGAAGAGCTACAGCTTTTAAAAAACTATCTTCACTAGTTATTACAATAAGTTATTTAAACAAGTAGTTCAGTGAGTGCCATCATCATGGATAGATAGAGGAATGAATTAATTTATGGATGGATGAATGGATAGATAGATAGAACTGGAGGGTCACCTGTTCAAGGCACTTAAATTCATGTAAATTCTTTTGAATGTGTTTACTAGATGGATGGATGGATGGATGATCAATGGAATTTATTTCCCATGAGTCATTGGTCAAAATGTTGTCTCTCTTCCTTCCTCTCCATCTCTTCTTTCCCATATTAACCACTGTGCCACCGTGCCATCCACTGATAATCATAAAAATGTTACATAATGCCAATCTGTTGACCCTTATTAAGAGTCCTACAACAAATGTTTTTCTTTAAGTAAAATATGTTTTTTAAAGAAATATATAATGATAAACAGAAGTCAATTCAAAATACATTTTGTCAGCTAAATGGCTAAATGTTGTCATGTTTCTAACCATCAAAGATTTAGTCCAAATCACCAAGAAGTAATTATATAATATGCGATTTCAGAACTAGCAAAGGATAGTTTTGCTTTTTGAACGTCCCATAGTCCCCAAGTTAACATTTTAGTTCCGTCCCATCCCGTTAGCAAATAAACTAATAAACATTTCATTATAGCTTTAATTTTAGCTGTTTTATTTTAGGTCTATTTTAAGTTGTCAAGCTCTAAACTTAGTCATGAAACTTGATGACTTGAATGAACATTTTCTGTCATACTTTCTGTTAATCGTTAAGTTAGACACTTATTCTTCAGGTCTTTACAAAATTGTTATTGTCGAGAGCGCCGAATAAGGGCTGTCGGAAGTGTAATGGTCAGGAAGTTCGCCCCATGATCAGAAGGTCGCCGGTTCAAGTCCCAAACCGTAAAGGTACTCATAAATAAGGTACCGTTACCCAAGCACTGCTCCCTGGGTACTGCCCATGTCAGCTACCCACTGCTCCTTCACGGGTGGGTCAAATGCAGAGGTCACATTTGGTTGTGGTGCACTGTGTTGTGCTGTGTTCACAAAGACAAATAATCACTAACTTACAATATTTAGCTGCAGAACGGCCTTGCTAGTGTGTAAGGACCCCACTTCACAATCCTGCTTATTCTGATCTGTTTGCTTGTTAATCTTTATCACTTTCCTCTTCCTTCTCAGAGCAAAACTGGACGCGAGAGCTCAGCTCCATGTTCACTGACAAAGTAAAATTGACAGGCTGATTGAAAATTGCCTGAGATTTTCCACTCCCGAAAAATCCAGGGCCTGTAGAACAATGATGACGAGTCGTGGCGCTGACAGTTTGATGAATCGCAGCGATCACGGGCCTGTTCCGTTGTGTTAATGCAATAATTTGGAGGATGGTGGGGGTAAAAAACTCTCAATCTGTTATGCCTGGTGGCTTTTGTTTTCTGCTGATTATTCTCACTCGACTGAGTTCTTTCTGACTTTACCACTTAGTGACAGAAGCCTCAGAGGCATCGCAAGTCTCTGGGGAAAAGAAAAACAAAATAGCTCTATTCCTCATTCCCTCTCTTATCCACTGTTTTATTGCGCATTGAGCCGCATGTTTATATTAGAGGTGTGAACCTTCACTGGTCTCTCGATCTAACTCAATTACGATTGTCATATCAATGATTCGACTCGATGCGATCTCACAATGCATCCCATCAATTTTTCTACATTACTTCACATTGCACACAGATTAGGCTGGATCGCAGATGGGGAAGTCATAGTTATTACCATATGGAAGCCCATTTCCACCACCTGGATATAAAAAAAATACATATTCATCTTAGAATCCTGACTTTTATCTCAGAATTCCAACTATTACATTTAAATTCTGACTTTTTATCTTGGAATTCTGACCTATTAGTTGGAATTCTGACTCTTTTTTTTAAATCTCGGAATTCTGACTTATTAAGTCAGAATTCTGATTTTTTCACCTTCTCCTCCGTGCGACATAAAGTTCAAGTGTAATTGAACTGACCAATTAGATCCAGAGATAAAAGTCAGAGTCCTGAGATAAAAAGTCAGAATTTAAACTTAAGTCAGACTTCCAAAATGAAAAGTCAGAATTTCGACTTATTATCTTGGAATTCTGAGATAAATAGCAACTAACATTAGCAACAAACATAGTGTACATTTTCAACTAACATAGTGTACATTAACAACTAACATGGTGTACATTAGCAACTAACATAGTGTACATTAGTAACTAACATGGTGTACATTAGCAACTAACATTAGCAACAAACATAGTGTACTTTAGCAACTAACATGGTGTACATTAGCAACTAACATTAGCAACAAACATAGTGTACATTTTCAACTAACATCTAAATCTACATTAGCAACTAACACAGTGTATATTATCAACTAACACTATGGTGTACATTAGCAACTAACATTAGCAAATAAACATAGTGCATGATGCCAGGTTAAATTCAACATGGTGTACATTAGAAACTAACATTAGCAACTAACATGGTGTACATTAGCAACTAACATTAGCAACAAAACATGCTGGGTACATTAGCAACTAACAAAATTAACATTAGCATCTAACAAAGTATACATTGGCAACTAACATTAGCCACTGCATAACATGTAGTTAGCAATACGTTAGCAACTATGCTTTTGGGAAACGTGCCCCAGGTCAGCATTGTGGTGTGTCTTTTTTAAATTTATTAACACCCCTAATTTATAAAACCCACTGAAATCTGTAACTTGGCTTAAATATCAGAGCCGATAACCGGTCGACCTTTTACACACTCTGAGACATTACAAGTCTCATAAAAGACAAACTGTATTCTTCCTCTATTCATCGCGACGATATCGATCCACGTATATACTATATATAAAACCCAGTCTGTTTTTCCACCTCAAACATACAGCGGCTTTTATGAATTCATCTCAACATGGTGCCTTCTCAATATTTGCCCGAGGATTGCAGAGGCCTAAAATCAAAAAGGCAAAACAATATAGCATTATAATCCTGAAGAAGTGAAGCAGGCTTATTCCGCCTGGAGGTACCCTACTGTTGTGATGCTTTTTCATTTCGCCCGACCTGTGGAGGAAGGTAAAAATGTGGAGGCTCCTTGGCTTATTTCATTAATATTTCTGCTGAACTAACACACTGCGAGTTGACAGTTTAAATCAAATTCTGCTTTTTCAATCACAAGTGAGGCTCACGGTTTAATTTTTTGCTCAAGGCTGTCTTCCCGAGGGTCAGCGGCTACAATTTAAGTAAAATACACTGTGCTTTATTCCCCAGATGTATATGCCTGTTGTTCGCCAGAGCCTAATAAATACCATCTTTTTCTAATATGTAAGATAAACCGTGAATAAATCTTAGTTAGTCACGAACTTTGAGATATAGTCATGAGTCGGAAAGCTGAACTAGGGATGCACTGATCCAAGATTTTCAGTTTCATAATACCGATGCCGACATGTGGGCTTTGGAGTATAGGTTGATCCCTATACCGGGTTCGATACCAGTTTTAATGATTTTTTTCTGTGAGGAGGAGACGAGGATTATTATTAGCCATGCAGTGAACACTGCGTGAACCCTATTGAACGTATGATTTTTTTATTTATTTATTTTTCTGCCTTAAAACGTTAGGAGAAAAACTGTAAGACCCATAGCTTTGAAATGGGTGCAAGTAGGTCCAGGACCCCCACCCACTACTCAGCCAAAAATTTATTTTGCCTAATAACTTTGAACCAGAGTCTGACCAAAAACCTACATCTTGCATCTATTTCTGCCATATTTGATTTTTGCTCATTTCGGTATAAAAATGAAAACCCATCTTTTTCGAACTAGTCCCTGGATTTTGGTCCAATCTGCATGCAACTGGTATCATTTGAATCCCAAGACACTCTTCTTTAATTATTATTGTTACATTTTTAATTTACGCTCTCTATTTCTGTAATATGCAAATATATGTGGTCGGCTTGAGATCAAACACCACACACCGAAAGTGTCATAGAAATCCGGCTCTGGGTGGCTACAGCTTTGAAATTTGGCAGGTAGGTCCGACCCCACCCCACTCCAGCAAAAAAATTGTGCCACTTCTGCCCAAACCCCAACAGTCCAAACCCCATCCACTACCAGGCAAAAAAAATTGCAACTAATTCTTGCTGGTTGCGGCTTATAATAAGCTATATTGCGGTTTGCCTAATAACCTTGGAACCATAGCTCTGATTCTAAAAAAATCGATACCATCTATTCTCAATAAGACGAATCTTTATAGACCCTCACTTCCATTCGGCCATACCGATTTTCTAATTTGCATAATATGCAAAACCATCTCTTGCTAACTAGACCCCGGATTTTATCCAATCTGCATGCAACTGGTATCATTTGAATCCCAAGACACCTTTCAATTATTATTGAGCACATTTTTAATTTAGATCTTCATTTGGCTGTAATATGCAAATAAATGTGATGGGCTTGGTATAGGACTGCAATGCCACACTGGAGGTCAGAAATCTGGGTGGGCTACAGCTTGAATTTGGCAGGTAGGTCTGCAATTTCTCCCACTACTTTCAGGCAAAAAAATGCACCGTCATGCTGGGTGGCACTATAATAAACTTATTTTGTATTTTGCCTCATAAGTTTTGAACCGAGAGTTAACTTAGATAAAGGATGAAAACGTACATTTTTCAAATCGTTCACTTTTGATTCATCAAAACTGATAAAGCTGCAAACTGCATGCCCCTCAGAATCACTGCCAGTTACATTTATATTATTATTATTACATACATACATATTATTATTATGATGTTATTATTATACTAAGGGAATACTTTAATTTTAACTAAAATAACTACATCATGTACATGATAAATTATTTATTATTAAAAATAACATCCCAAAAAACTATTCATTTAAACACAGTTAAGAGCTAGCAGCATGAACAGTATAATCATGTTGATTTGCTTTTGGGGTTTTACTGTGTTATGTTGTTTGGTTCTGCTCATTTTCATATCATTATGCTAATCATATAAATTAGCGTGAATGCCGCACAATAAACTACTTATCAAGAGTGCTATGTCACATGCAGAACCACAGTTAGTATGAGCCTACACAAACATAGGAAAAACTCATACTGAATATGTATTTCCTCAAAAGCACACTAGTAACTATGTAATTTTGTGCAATTATGTACAATTTTATTAGCAACTAACATAGTGTTGCTTACGTAGTTAGTAATATGTTAGCAACCATGCTTTTGGGAAACGCACCACTGATCGGCTTTGTAGATCGGCCCAGTGCCATCGAAACCCAATGCTATGAAAATGGGACAGTAGGTATGGTGATTTCTCACAAATATGTGGAAACACGAAATTCTAATTTTTACCAAGACTTTTGCACTGAGCGGAGTAAGGTGCACAATATTGTAAATTCCTGACTATTGAAATAAGTTTTGTGGAATATTATGAAATTTATGAATTTATGAGTATAAGTTGAGATATATGAGCAAGAATAAATATTCAGGATTTATTGTTTCTGGTCAGATTTATCCTGACGCCCTAAACATGCACAAACTGGATCAGTTGTGTACTGGACAAAAAGCAAGGTTTTCTGCAAGAATAAACCTCTCATAAAGAATGCAGAAAGCAAAAAAGTGGACAAAGCAACAAGCGAGGTAATCTGGAATTCATATACAAGTTTGCCAAAGAGCTGTTGACATATTATTGTGCAATGAACAGCATAAGCATATAGGTCAATCACTAATCATGTACAGAGTTGATAATAACGGTTAAAAACGAACAGTGCAATATATATTCAGACCCTGCTAACTATTAACGCAAATTCAGCCAATCCCACATGAATTCATTACTAATGTGCAAATAGACCAATTATCGAAATCCTCAGTTTTTGACCAGTAATTTGCCGATTTTACTCAAACGCGGAGTCATAGGTCAGCAAACTAACATAGAAGATGCAGGAAATGTGTGTGATAAGAACACCTCACATGTACCTTCAAGTAAAGAACTAAATGATTAATGAAGTTAATAAGCCAAATAATAGTGGTTTTGTTCTATTTTAATTAATTGTTAAAGAATCATTATAAAGGTGGGACAAAATTCAATTTGTGCCTCAACTTTGACTTGCTCAAGAACTTTATTGCAACAAAACACCTAAAAACACTGCAACTTTCATCAATTTATTAGAAAAGTTGGCAATCAGGATTTGTGGGCCCTAAAAATCTTGGGCGACTGGTATATTACTTTTTTGCTAACGCAGTAATGTAAGGCATTACTACAGATTATCAGTAAAATTATACTTGTTACATTTTTGATAAACGCCTTACAAACACACTCCTAACCTGAATTTTTGTGCTGTTTTGTTTTCAGAGGGTGTGACTACGGTCATTATGTTGCACCACATCGCCCTCCACTGGAAGTAGAATGAACTGCAGTAAACTGCATTTTACAAAGTCTCTACTCTCCACACTTATTTAGGTGAAGTGCACCAAATAATGCAGGCGCTGTAACGACACAGTTCAGAGACATTAATAATGTAATGTGACCAATTGTGTTGAATTAACAGTAGCTAGTAATCTATAATCCATTAATTCAATTCAATTCAAATTTATTTATATAGCGACTTAACAACAGTCATTGTCACAAAGCATTTTACATATACCCGCCTAAAACCCCAACAAGCAAGCCTGAGGCAACAGTGGACAGGAAAAACTCCCTCTAGCAGGAGGAAACCTTGAGAGGAACCAAGACTCAGAGGGGACCCCATCCTCCTCTGGGCTTAATCACATTTTAACATTAATGTACAACAAGCAATAGTTCAAGATGAGTTGTTAGTTATTTAAAGAAGCAAAGATACAAATAGTCCAAGGATATTTCAACTCGGTTGTTACGGCCACTTGCAGACCCCCAGCAACATTAAGCTGAAATTAGTTCAGTATTGTGCTGCTAAGTCAGTAGACGTCCATAGGATCCAATCCCAGTTGAGCAACTTGAGCAACACTTTCGATCATGTTCCTGCTTATTTTGGTATGCCGCTTATTTACTCCTAAATGACTTGATGTCTCGGCTTTTTATAGAAGCTATGACATCATAGCATTGTGGCAGGTCAGTTAATGCTTCCTTACGGTTTTTGTTTCATTGCAATGCCACTCAGGCATCAGTAAAACTGTTTAACATCATGTCAGCACCTAAATCTGTCCTGTTTTTAGTGCGAGGGCTGTGAAAGGCAATACATAAAACATTGCGAATAATTTCGGAGAGCAGATGGGGATTCGGCAGCCGGAGTTTGACAGCCGGCGTGCAGGGATAGCTGCTCCTGTTAACCCCTTAAAACGTGGGTAAAAAGGCTTTTAAAAGAAGAATGCATAAATTGACTTGAATATTAAACTTCTTTTAATTTTATATTTTATTAGATTCCTACTTCCAGGGGAAATTACAGGGGCAGTGATTTTGGGGGGTTGCAAGGCACTTTAGCTACATGTTTAAAGCAAGGTGGATGATGTAAAAATCCTTTTTTGGGTCATCAGGTATTTTATGACATAAAGAACACATTCACTAACAAGCATACAGTATATACAACAGGATTGCGTGATTAGTGGATTCTGTTCTTTTCATATCAAGTGATGAGACACTCAGCTCACGGACGAGACGATACACAAGATTAGTTTCAGAAGAATGAGACCAGATGAGATTTAAAGAAAAAATTTCCAAACATATGATCAAACATAGTTTTTTATTTGACTGGAAAGACATAAAAGTCAACTGCATTAAGGTGTATTTAGTGCATCAACTGATCGGACTTTTCGTATGATTCTCCTACATCTTCACACCATTACTGTACATCAACTTCTAATTGAAGTGTAAATCATCTCATTAAATCATCAGATTAAAATCAACATCATTAAAAACACGTTAGGAGGCGTAATCCTGCAACATCAACAGATTTAGGGAACATTAACAGATACAATTAGACTAGGAGACTGGCTGAACACATCACACCCAAAAATCTTCAAATAACCCACAACTCGTCTTCTTATGGCTGCTTTTGGTGTCGCACTGAAAAATTGTTCGTTATTCGCTATATGAACTTGGGAACCATTTCAGACACTCTGGATTGAAGATGCAACCAGCCAATCATCTTTCTCCTGCCTGTGATTGGCTGTTTTGTTGGCAAATTTATAACACAGTACTAAGCGGGAGGTGAAGTCGGAATTAAGTGCGTAAAGATGCCAGATTTTGCTCACAAAAGTTCCACTGTACGCTGAGAATTTTGGCTCAAAAATAATGCAGTAATATAATGTATTGGCGAGGCAGAAGCACCTCAACGAGAAATATTGTCGCATTTCAATATCGCAACATCTAGTGGCATAAGATCACGGCATACCCCTAGTAAATACAGAACTATATGACTTAATCCCAGACTGGTACAGGTACCACCGAGGTACCTATGAGCAAGGTGATCATTCCCCAGGCACTGCTTCATCGGATGCTGCCCATGCCAACAGGCCACTGCTCCTTGACGGATGGGTCAGATGCAGAGGTCAGATTTGGTTGTAGTGCACAGTGTGCCGTGCTGTGGTGTGTTCACTATGACAAATTATCAATACCACTCACTAAAGTTATGACTGGTTGACTCATATGCAGTCAAATGTCCTTCTTAAGAGCCAAAAGACATGAACAAAGCAACATCGGCAGATCAAAGTTGACTCATAGTAATCAATTTCAATAATCTATAATCCAATAATACAAAATTAATGAGATAATTCAATTTAATAATCGTTTTTCAACGAGAGTTTAACCTAAAATGATCTTTCACTGGTCCTGACTGTAAATCTTAACTGTACGCTGATCAACAGTTTGTACCTGGACACCGAGCTTCGCGGGCTGTAGGTCGCTTCAGTAATCAGACGGCACAAAGTGTAGTGTGTGTGTGTGTGTATGAGTGTCTTTAGACTCACCGCAAGAGAAAATAATCACAAATTGAATCTTTATAGCATTTTTCGGTTTCAGAGTAGTGCCTTTTAGAATAAGGGTCTTACTGCACTTCCCGCAGATTGCTGGAAGGCTGCATATTGCACATCCCAGTGTTTCTAAGTGACGGAGGAGACCATGCATAGAATTAAGTGGCTGGAGATGCAACTCAGCTCTTCCTTAGGTCTCACTGGAGATGCCTTAAGAAAAAAAATCATCCGTGCAGTGCAATAAAAACAGCTAAAGAATCGTGACGGATGTTGGGGAATTGTGCACTTAGTCTGACAGGAGTTTGTTTATGACATTTGTTAGACGTTAGTGTGTCGGTGATGAGACTTTTCCATTAAACACATACACATGTGCCCTTTAGGACTGTATTAAATCTTATATCTACCCATCTATATCTATAGACATACAAATATATATATATATATATATATATATATATATATATATATATATATTATATATATATGCATATATGTGGATGCCTGATTTTGTGGCAGTTTTTCAAAAAATTGTGATGACAGCTGCATTGTTTTTAGGCATTTTGTTGCAATAAAGTTGCGGGAGCAAGTCAAAGTTGCGGAAAAATCTGCGATTTTGTCCCCTCTTATAATGATTCTTTAACAATTAATTCAAATGAAGAACAAAACTACTGTTATTTTTATTAACCATTAATCTTTGAGTTCCTTTTGAAGGTAAATGTGAGGCGTTTTTATCACACACATTTCCTGCGTCTTCTAAACGTAATATGGAAGTGAGATCGCTGCCGTATGGCTCAGCGCTCTGTGGGAAATGACATTAATTGGTCAAAAATTGCGGAAAAGTTATGATAATCGCTCAAAATTATACGGTAGTAATGAATTCGCAGGGATTTGCTGAATTTGTGCTAACAGTTGCGATCGCAACCTTGCAAAACCCTGGAGGGCTAACTTTTTTCCTGGCTGCTTGCCTTTAGCGCGTCTCTCACATTTAGTTTGGAGGTGTTCATGCTCAAACTGGGAAGACCGTAGCAAGGAATTACAAAATAAAGCTGTACCTTACAAATGACTGTACGTGTCGGGCATTCGTCAGGCCGCTAGGCCGTAACGTTTGTTACCCCTGCTACTACCAATGTATGCAGTGGGATCGTTGATTAATCAATGTATCGATGTAGTTACACTGTTAACATACACACAATCCATTACAGCGCCGTTTCCTTGTAAAAACCTAATTTTCAGACCGAACAGATGTCTCCATCAGGTTAAAAAAAAGCTGTTGTCTCTTTTAAAGCGAACATCGTCTACATGTTTCATGCATAATGCATGATCACAATCCTTCACTTTTTGACTAAAGCTGGTTTCATCAGGGCTGTCTGACCTCCCGACGAACTCATAAGAGCTGTCTGAGTCTAACCCAAAGGGTTTCCTAAATGATCAGACATTGCGCTTTAATTAAAACTACCTTCTCCGTTTAGCCATCAAGGAAAAGATGTAGAGGTCAGAGGTTCTTTGGCGTCTTGACTTTCCTCAGAACAAAGCTGAGAGATCTCCTTGCTGCAGGGTTTGTCTGGGTCACATTTTATCAGCCGAATAAACAGTGATCCTCGTCCTCCTCCTCCTCACCCCAGGGCAGCAGTAACTTTGAAAATCAATTTCATTTGTGGAGGTGACTGAGAACAGATCCGTCTGATCCCCCAAACTCGCGCTCTGAGCGTTCTGAACTTCTCAACGCCGCACCGAGACATTTCTCTTCTTTTATTACAAATCGCTTCTAATTAAAAAGCCAGCATATGCAGCGTTTTACCGGCTGGAAAGATATGAGATGTGTTATTGCTAATGTGTTATTTTATTAGGAACCTGGCTTGATGCAGCAGAGAGTCGGGGATGAAAAGTTTGATTGAAACATTTTTATGTAAATGTATTTAAATGTCAAATGAAGGGTTGGGATTAGATTAGTGTTAGGTGTAAGGCTAGGGTTAGGTTAAGGTTAGAAGCCCTTTTTTAGGATTAATGTTAAATGTAGGGTCGGGATTAGATTAGTTTTAAGTTTACGGTTAGGATTAGATTAAGGGTAGAACCTCTGGTTTAGAATTAATGATAAATGTAGGGTTGGGATTAGATTAGTGTTAGGTTTAAGGTTAGGATTAGATTAAGGGTAGAACCACTGGTTTAGAATTAATGATAAATGTAGGGTTGGGATTAGATTAGTGTTAGGTTTAAGGTTAGGATTAGATTAAGGGTAGAACCTCTGGTTTAGAATTAATGTTAAATGTAGGGTTGGGATTAGATTAGTGTTAGGTGTAAAGTTAGGGTTAGGTTAAGGTTAGAAGCCCTTTTTTAGGATTAATGTTAAATGTAGGGTTGGGATTAGATTAGTGTTAGGTGTAAGGTTAGGGTTAGGTTATGGTTAGAACCCCTGGTTTAGAATTAATGTTAAATGTAGGGCTGGGATTAGATTAGTGTTAGGTTTAAGGTTAGGATTAGGTTAAGGTTAGAACCCCTGGTTTAGGATTAATGTTAAATGTAGGGTTGGGATTAGATTAGTTTTAAATTTAATGTTAGGATTAGATTAAAGGTAGAACCCTTGGTTTAGAACTAATGTTAAATGTAGGGTTGGGTTTGGATTAGTGTTAGGTGTAAGGCTAGGGTTAGATTAAGGTTAGAACCTCTGGTTTAGAAATAATGTTAAATGTAGGGCTGGGATTAGATTAGTGTTAGGTTTAAAGTTAGAGTTAGATTAATAGCGTAATATGGTTCCAAGTTGATATAGCAAATAACAACACACGTGTCTCCAGTACGACACCAAAAGCAGCAACAGAAAGGCGAGTTGTGAGTTATTTGAAGATTTTGGGTGTGATGTGTTCAGCCAGTCTCCTAGTCTGATTGTATCTGTTAATGTTCCACAAATATGTTAATTTCACAGGGATTATGCCTCTAATGTTTTAATGAAGATGTTGATTTTCTGATGATTTAATGAGATGATTTCCACTTCAATTAGAAGTAAGTAGCTGATGCACAGTAATGGCGTTAAGAGATGCAGGAGGAATCATACAAGAGAGAGTCCAGTCAGTTGATGCACTGAATACACGTCGTTTGGAGTTGGATTTTAATGTCTTTCCGTCAAATAAAAGCCATATTTCAGTCATATGTTTCATCATTAGCGTTTTCAAAATATTGTTAAAATCTCGTCTTGAACCATGTACCGTCTCGTCTCGTGAGCTGAGTGTTTATAGATAGATAGTCATACATATCGAGTACAGCTAGTTTGCCTCTAATCACTGATACACCGGAGGATTTCATGTTACTAATAAGCTGCAGTATATCGCAGTAGTGTGTGCTGTTAAACGCTGCTATAAACCCTGCTCATTACCTTCTCATTCTCCAGCATATATGTATTTTATGGGCCTCGTAAATGCTGCCAAAACCCGTAACGTGTCTAATCTCGGGTCCCCGGAAGCTCGGCGTTCTCCTGATATATGGATGCTGTGGAGAGACAAGGTCAGGAGATAAAATCCATGTGTACACTGTGCAAGAAACCACAAAGGGCCGTGTAAAGCAGAAATGTAGATATATCAGTGCCAGTTTTACAGTGTGAATAAGATTATGATGCAGAAATATAGACAGTTAAAAGCAAAAGCAATGTTTAGGAGTGTGATGGCATGTTGATGGCAGATGATATCATATGATGTCTGAATACGATTTAATAGCTCTGGCACAATTTTTTTTTGTCTTTATTCATTAAATGCAAATTTAGCATCCATGATTAATGACAGAATAACAATAATCTATACTAATAATCTGAACTATAACCACTAACACTAATCTAGTCCAAACCCTCCATTTAATATTAATCCCAAACCTTACCTGTCATTAAACTAACATTAATGTTAAATATAGGGTTGGGATTAGATTAGTGCCTAGACTCTAGTTGGGATTAATGTTAGATATAGGGTTGGTATTAGATTAGTCCCTAGCCTTTGGTTGGGATAAATATAGGGTTGGGATTAGATTAGTGCCCAGCCTCTGGTTTGGGATTAATATTAAATGTAGTGTTGGGATTAGATTAGTGTTAGGTTCAAGGTAACATTTAAACGTATATAAATGTTAAATGTAGGTTTGGGTTAGGTTTAAAGTTAGGGTTAGATTAATACATTTAAAATTAAAATTAGACTGTGGTTTGGTTTAGACAATATTTTGTGTTTTAGAGTTGGGATTTAGATTTCAGTTTAAATTTGGGTTTGTGCTAAATTTTGGTTTATGTTCTATATATTAGAAAATCTATTTTACAAAAACGATGGATAATCTTTTCATAGTCTTTTGTAATTAACCTTTTTAGTTGTAATTGTTTTTCTTTTAATTAAAAATAGATGACAACAATAAATCCACATAATGTCAATAGGAACCATATAGTAAGACGGACTGCACTGGGAAACCTAGACATATGTTTTCTATTTATTTAATTGTTGGTTTGGGATTAGTTTATTGTTAAATTTGGGGTTGGGATCACAGTACTTTGTTGGGTTATGGTTGAAATTAGATTGTAGTTGGGTTTAGAGTTAGTGTTTATGCTTAGAGCTGCTATTAGAATGTTGTTAATTTTAGGTTTGGAGTTAGATTATACCGTATTTAAATTCTGGTGGTAAGCAAAATCAATTGAATGCATTATGAAGATTTTGACTTTTACATAAATCTGCATGTGAGTGTGCGAAGTACAAAGTCTTAGTAGTTTTATTTCTTGATTTTTCTCGATGTAAAGGTAAATTATAGCTTAATCTAGAGCTGAAACGATTCTTCAAATAATTGTGGGAATATTGGGGGAAATGTAGTTCTCTTCCAGAAGGCCAAAAGCAACTTATTTTATTGGCCAAATTGGTTCAAAATGACCCTTGAACTTTATGTTTCTTCATTTTCAATTGAATACAACATAAAGCGTGTATGACTAACTTCTACTCACACTAGAATAAGCCTAATAACAAATGTATTGTCATTTTTGTTTAAAAAATCAGATTACTCAGATTACAGAAGAATCGATAGATTACTCGATTACAAAAAGAATCATTTGTTGCAGCCCTAGTTTAATCTAGACTTAAGATTAGACTACCACAAATTGTATGCATATGTTTTTCTGTTGCTCTACACACAGTGCTATGTTATATAGTAATTATTACATTATATATTACTACTACTACTACTCCTCATAATAATAATAATCATTTGATATTTTGAGGTGTAGGTGAAGAGCATCAATACTCTTCCACAAATATCCCCTGCAATCTGTTTGTGATGATATAATTACAGTCCGACGTCCCTGGTTTGGCTTTTGGGTTCTGTCCTCGCTGCTGGAGTGGAACACGCACTCGGGTGTCTGGATTAGTGTGAAGACGGACGCTCTCGGGGGCCTCGGGCCGCTGTAATTGCATCAGCTCCTTTTGAAACTCTTATGAGGACTGACTTGATCTTTAAAGGGCAGCACCGAAATGTCCTTCAAATGTCATTCTGGCTTTATTGGCCTCGACCGGCAGAGACGCGCCACGTCCTCTAGAGACCTTTAGAACCGTGCAATGCTGTTTTCAATTTTGTTTATTCTTATCTGCATGTAGGAGCCCATGAGTGGCCGAGGTTAACATCAGAGCAGCCCAGGAATCTCGTAGTGCAGTGTGTGTGTGTGTGTGTATATGTGTGTGTGTATATGTGTCAGATGCTGAGTGGTCTGGGGACAAGATGTCTCCAGAATATTAAGAAAAGCCTGTCACACCACTTTGTTTTAAAATGTTATTATTAAATATATTATTTAATGATATACAATTCAGTATTAAACTTAGTGAGTGTAGCCACAATTTAATCGTTAGTAAATGTTTAGATTTTGCTGTCATATCACTAGAGCGTTAATTAAAATTTCTTCCGAAATCCTGGGCACTGAATTAAATTAATTATATGAGTCATTGGGATTAGATTACTAGCGTTACGGATTGATTACTATTAGGTTTATGATAGGAATTAGATTATTGTTAAATTAACATTTTGGGATTAGACTACTTAAAATGTGGGGTTGGGATTAATTTACTTCCAATCATGGTTAGGATTAGATTATTTAAATTTTGGAATTTAACCACTGTTAGGTTTAAGGTTGGGGTTATATTACTGTTAGAATTTGGTTTGGGATTAGATTGTTATTACGTTTAGGGTTGGGATTTAAATTACTGTTAGTGTGAGAGCAAATCCTTGCTGTCTCATTTGCTAAGAACTCTTGAGTTGTCTTTGTACGCGACACGTACCAAAAAAGAGTCTTGAGTCTTGGGTTGTCTTTCGTCGTCTTTTCTTTACTACAATTCAAGGTTTTACAGACAAGAAATGAATCCCTAAGACTACAAAGATACTTTACGTGGCGTTACGTGACGGTCAAAAAACTGTAGCGCTCCGGAGCTCTTAGCTCCTTCACATTCAATGTGAAACTAAAGCTTTTACGTTCTTACATCATACGTAACTTCAGGTTACGACATGTAAGGCACGTATTACTTCTATTGTTACATAGTAGTACATTTAACATGCATACGTATTGATAGAGTTCTATTACGTAGCACTGTACATGGAAAGTTATGGAAGATTCCAGAAACATCTACTTTCTACTGTAAACAACTACAAAACATTAAATCTAAATATTCACACAAAATGGCTCTAACATCCCGGCCCCTAATTGACTAGGCATTAGCATATCAATTACCAACTAAAATTCAGAGCCATTAGCATTTTTAGCATTTTTATCTAGGTCAGTTCTTTTCCCGGTGTTGTGTCCAACAGGACGAGCTTGGTGATGGGTCTTCGTACGGTGCTTGACTTTACTCGGACCTCGGCACTGCGAACTACACCTCTTGAGTCTGGCATGACTTTGGTGATTCTTCCCAATGGCCAGGATCTTCTTGGGAGAGCCGGATCGAACACAACGACTACGTCTCCTACCTCGAAGTTTCTTTTCAGCCCACGCCATTTTTGCCGTTCTTGCAGAAGTGGCAGATACTCTCGGGTCCATCTTCTCCAGAATAAATCTGTCATGTACTGGACTTGTCTCCAGCGTTGTATGGCGTAGATATCGTCTTCTTTAAACAAGCCGGGTGGCAGGATAGGCTTTTTGTTTTGTTCAGTTATGTGATTTGGTGTCAGTGGCTCAAGGTCGTTGGGGTCATCTGAGCACATAGTTAGGGGTCTTCCGTTGACGATCTTCTCTACTTCATTCAACAAAGTTCTTAGTCCGTCGTCATCTAACACTTTCACTTCTTCATCGTGTTCTGTCAGGTCGTTTGACGGTTCGGGTTGTTCAGGCCATTCGTTCTCGTTCACTAGGAAACTAGGCCCTTCGAACCAGCTCGTATTTGCCATGAAACTATCTACATTCGAGCCTCGCGACGCCAGGTCTGCTGGGTTCTGAGAGGTGTTGATGTACCTCCATTGGGCGCAGGTGGTAGCTTCTCTTATGAAAGAGACACGATTTGCCACAAAGGTTTTAAAACGAAGGGCGTCGTTCTCAATGTATTTTAGTACTGTAGTACTGTCTGTCCAGAAGATTGAGTTTGTCAAAGAAAGCTGAAGCTCTTCTTTTAGTAGTCGATCTAATTTGACTGCGACCATGGCGGCTGTCAGCTCTAATCTGGGGATTGTGATTTGCTTAAGAGTGGCAACCCTAGATTTACCCATCAAAAAACAAACATGTTTTTCTTCTTGCTCGTTCGTTAGCAAGAGATATGACACTACGCCATAACCGTTCTGACTTGCATCTGAGAAATGATGGATTTGTGCAGACTTCGTGGAGCCGAATGAGATGGGCTTGAAACATCAATCTACTTTTCAACTTTTCAAGGTCTGATAGCCATTTCTGCCACGCTCGACGTGACTTGTCAGGAATCTCTTCGTCCCAGCCCCTTTTCTCTTTATGAAGATCCCTTTTGAGGAGCTTAGCAGGTAGGACAAGTGGTCCTAAGAATCCCAAGGGGTCATACACTGAACAAACAACAGAGAAAATGCCTCGCAAGGTGTTGGGCTTGTTGGGTAATTGAATCTTGAAACTGAAGCTATTAGAGTTTGTACACCATTGCACGCCTAGCGTTCGTTCTATTGGTAGCATATCGTGTTGCGGGTGTAGGTCTTTAACCTCTTCTGCCCTTTCACTGTCAGCGATAGAACCTAGCACTTTCCTACTGTTGCTTACCCACTTAGTCAAACGAAACCCGCCCCTGGCACACAAGTTCGTTAGTTCTTTCATTAGACTAATGGCTTTGTCTTCTGTGGCGACCGATTTCAAGCAGTCGTCCACATAGAAGTTTTGAAAGACTGTTTGTGTGACTTCTGTCGATGTCTCCGCAGGTGCATCTAATGCTGTTCTTCGTAGCGCATACGAGGAGCAACTGGGAGATGACTTAGCCCCGAATAGATGCACGCACATTCTGTATTCTTCCACTTTCTCATTTAGTTCTCCATCTGGCCACCACAAGAAGCGCAGTAAGTCTGTATCCTCTTCTGGCACTCGCACTTGATAGAACATGGATTCTATATCTGCCATAAGAGCTATAGGCTCTTGCCTAAACCTCAGCAGTACCCCAAGAAGAGTATTTGTGAGATCAGGTCCCTGTAGTAATTGTTTGTTCAATGACGTTCCTTGGTACACTGCTGCACAGTCGAACACAACCCTTAGCTTTTTCTTTTTTGGATGGTACACCCCATGATGTGGGATAAACCATACCCTGCCATCGCTACGGCTCAATTGTTCTTCTGGGACCTTTACAGCATAACCTTTCTTTAGAATGTTGTCCATGAATTTTTTGTAATCTTGGTAGAAGTCTGCATTTTTAACTAGCTTTCTCTTTAAAGAACCAAGTCTTTGCTCAGCTGCTCCTCGATTGCATGGCATCTTGACATCATCACTTTTCATGGGCAGTTTGATGCAGTAATGGCCGTCTTTGAGGTGTGCTGATGTCGACACAATTTGCAGGAATTGCTTGTCTTGTTGTGAAGGCTCTTGTTTGTCGTCACATCGACGTTCTGGGAAGTCGATCTCGTAATATTTTGTTAGCATCTCCCTGATGTCGCACTCAGAGATAAAATTGACAAAAAAGTTCAGTTCATTAGCATTATTCAACTCCTGATCTTTGTATCCGCTAAGTGGCCCATAGACTGCCCAACCCAGTACGGTTTTCACGGCATATGGCCCATCGTTCTGACTATTAATCACTTCCCAAGGTTCCATGGCTTTAAAGTTAGTACCAATGAGTAGGCCAATGTCTAACTCTAGAACTGTTTCTGGGATTGGTACCTGATTCAGATAAGGCCATTTATTTAAGTCTCTTTTCTGTGGTATGTTAGCCTTTGTTACGGGTATGTCTGGTTGTGTATACACATCTGGCAAGCTAATGTACTCTTGTTCATCTAAGCCACACGCCATCAAGCCCCTTATAGAGTAACAACCCACTTTTTGCTCTTGTGCCATGGTGCGAAGAACAAACTCTTTCCTTTTGCCTCGAATGCCTAGCTTTTTGGCTAAATCCTCACTACAGAAAGTCGCAGTGCTCCCTGTGTCTAAGAAGGCATAGGTTTCAATTTCCCTCATCTCATTCTTATGTTTTACTTTGACAGGTACTGTGGGAAGTATTACTTTGTTCCCGGCCCCATTATGTTCTTCCCCTTCGGGCCCTGCCGCTAGGAATGCATTTGCTACTACTGCCTTACTCTTTACATTATCACCTATGGAGGTGGCATTGTCCTTGTTATTTTCTGTCTTTGCTGCGTGTTCTGTGTGGAGGATATATGGATGTCTGAATAAACAGTCTTTGCACGTGGCAAGGCACCCAAAGCAGAGCCCACATGTTTTCAGAAATTCAATTCTTTCTTTCCAAGACAGTTCCTTAATTTTGCGACACATGTTTAAAGCGTGACCCTTTTTACAATACAAACATGGGCTTCGAAAAGCGTTAGATGGCTTATCGTCTGTAACTATGGGTTTCTTATCTAATTGACCCTTTATGACGCATTTATCTGCATCTGACATGCTCACTGCAAAGTTACTTCTTTTGAGTTCACCTTTTCTGAGGCCAATTTTCCTTGCGCTTTCTTGTCTACCTGAGATAGGGTCTTGAATATTACCAAACACTGGCTCGTTAAGTGCTTTAGCTTGTAGACGGATAAAGTCCGCCAGGTCTGAGAATTTGACTTGTCTTTGTTTCTTGTCTTGAATACGCTGAACTGACTGTCTCCACATCTCTCTCATCTTGTATGGAAGTTTGTACATGATGCACTGCATGAAGGTTGTGGTGTTGAGTTCCGTGGCGTAGTTCACGTCATCCACAGCATTGCAACACCCAGTCAGGAACAAGGCAAAGTCATCTAATCCTACTTTATCTTCTGATTTTATTTTTGGCCACTCTTTCGCCTTTTCTATGTAGGCACTACTTATTTTTTGTCTATCGCCATATTGACGTTCAAGCAGTTTTCTAGCTTGTTCATACGCCTGGTCTGGGGGCATGTTCTCACAGCTACTAATGAGTTCTTGAGGCTTCCCTCTTGTATACTGTTGTAGGTAGTACAATAGGTCTTGTCGATCGTTAGTTTTACTCTCTATGACGTGTTCAAATGCTTTTATGAAAGATCTGTACCTAAGGGGGTCTCCTGTAAACACGAAGATTTCTCTACGAGGCAGTTGAGTCAGACTTTGTTGTTTGATGAGCATCTCAGTGGTGTTGTTCTGACGCACAGCCATCTTGTTCTGACGCTCTGCTACTTCAGTCTGACGTTGCAGGATGTGATACAGGTCTTTAGTGGAATCTGGCTGCTGAATTTCCCTTGCCGGCAAACTAGACTGTCCGCTTACAGTTGGCTTCGAACTGAATTTGTTATGTTCAAAACTAGATTGTATGTCTAAGGGATTTGCAATTGGCTTCGAACTGATTTCGGGCAACTTGTTGAGTTCAACACGCTCGCTGTTATCAATTTGTTCTTTCTTTATGCTAGCTAAAGGTTTTGGATTGATTCTAGACGGTTCTGAGGAGTTGTCTGACGACTCATGTTCGCCCTCACACCCTCTATAGACCTTTAATCTAGCCCTTGTCTCGGCAATTTCGGCTTGCATTTGCAATTGCTTCCTTCTTGCTCTTAAGCGAGCCTCGTGCTGTTCCCTTTCTGCCTTCAAATGAGCTTCTTCTCCTTCCAATTCTATTTCCTCCTGAATAATCGCTGCTTTAGCTAACATTGCTTCGTGTTCTGCTTGAAGCCTTATTCTAACCGAGCTAATACTAGATGTACGACTTGCACGACTGCTTGTTTTGCTTGAGTGGCTTTTATAACTTTTATGACTTTTAACAGAACTGACATTAGAAACGCTATCTGAGGGGCCAGCTTCTTCTTCTTCTTCTTGAGATCCTCTTCTTTTGTGGACAATCCATTCTTCCGCACTTTGTATGAACAACTTTAATCCTGTCTGTCTGCCCTCAAATATTTCTCGATCTTCCTGTATCTCATCTTCATCATCCAACAGCTTCCACAACTCTTCAGTAACGTGTATGTATTCGTCTAAGTGTCTTTTGAACTTTGGTAAAGCTTTCTCTACAATGTCAATATTGTGTTCATCTTGCATCAATTCTTCTAGATTGTCTTTCTCTCTTTTTAGATATGACAGCATCCCCCTGCAGCTATTCTTTAACTTTTTCTCATTCGGTGCCTCTTCTTCGGTCTCTTGCGCTCTCTTCTGTTCTATAAGCGCATCCACCGTCTCTGCCTCCATTTTACAGACGCGATTCTCAACGCACTGCCCGTGACGTTTCCTCTAACGTTACACAGCACTCTTTCAACTAATTCATTACATGTGAAAAGAGTTTCTTAATGTGCAGAATCGTTTCTCTTAGTAAATTGCTTACTAAACTGGAAGCTCAGTGAACGTTTACTTTCGCTTTCTTCGGGTCTGCTTCGTTGGCGAACTAGACAGTTTGTCAGGCTGACTAGTAAGAGAAGAGAACTTTCTGACCTGGCACTTCCGGACCTCCTTGGACCTCGATTCTTCGGATCCTCTTCAGACTTCCTTTTCGGACCTCTTCGGGGGAAAGCTCGGCGCCGCGCTGTCGCAGGATTCCTCCGTAAGTTTTCTTTCTTATACTTCGCTGGTGGTTCCGTTTCCGATGATGGCAAGATTACCTGGGGCAGTTTTTCTTATTAGCTAGTTTTTTGACTATTGTGAGAGCAAATCCTTGCTGTCTCATTTGCTAAGAACTCTTGAGTTGTCTTTATACGCGACACGTACCAAAAAAGAGTCTTGAGTCTTGGGTTGTCTTTCGTCGTCTTTTCTTTACTACAATTCAAGGTTTTACAGACAAGAAATGAATCCCTAAGACTACAAAGATACTTTACGTGGCGTTACGTGACGGTCAAAAAACTGTAGCGCTCCGGAGCTCTTAGCTCCTTCACATTCAATGTGAAACTAAAGCTTTTACGTTCTTACATCATACGTAACTTCAGGTTACGACACGTAAGGCGCGTATTACTTCTATTGTTACATAGTAGTACATTTAACATGCATACGTATTGATAGAGTTCTATTACGTAGCACTGTACATGGAAAGTTATGGAAGATTCCAGAAACATCTACTTTCTACTGTAAACAACTACAAAACATTAAATCTAAACATTCACACAAAATGGCTCTAACAGTTAGCTTTTGGTAAAGACTGTTGGCTAAAGACTACTGACTACTGTTCGGTTTAAGGTTGGGATTAGATTACTACTAGATTTAGAATTGGGTTTAGATGTTTATTAGATTTAAAGTTGGGATTCCGTTACTGTTAGATTTTGGTGATTAGACTTCTTTTTTGGATTGGAATTAGGATTTTTTATTGGGATTAAGTTACTGTTTTAGGTTTAGATTAGTATTAAGTTTAGGGTGAGAACAAGATGTTAAATTTAGGTTTGTTATTGCAGTACGTTTAGAGTGAATGGGTTTAAGGGCTAATATTAGACCATTTTTAGTCTTGGATTTTGGATTATATCGTTGTTAAAGGTTTGACATTAGATTACGGTGCATATTTAGTGTCTGCAGGTAACGAAAGTCAATTGCTTCAATTAGGAAGGTCCTGACTTTTACATAAACTTGTGTGCATGGGTGTGTGTGTGTGTGTGCGCACTCTTCCGTGTACACCTGTGTGTGCACCCATGCATAGGAGTGCGTCGGTGTGTGTGTATGTGTGTGTGTTATGAGACCCAGTGAGCCGGGGTCAGCCCGAGGAAGCAGAACTGATTAAGCAGGTGGATAAGCAATGAGCCTGGAATAATCTGTCATGTCACATACACAGTGTTAACAAGGGGCTTCATCTTAATTACTTAATTAACGGTGGAAGTGATCGCAGGGGCAAGGGGCAAGGGGCAAGGGGCAAGGGGCAAACGGCAGGGGGCAGTACCCTTTCACACTGGCAAGCTGTAATTAGGTGCATCTCCCGAGGTGCAGTACAGTTCACGAGGTGCAGTCACATGTTCTTCGTTTCGGAAGATTACAAACTGTTTCATTAGTGATATTCTAGCATGAAACACAAATTGTAGTTTTTTTTTTAAGCGGACAGTACGTGACCAGACAAGGGGAAAGCAGTAACAGAATTCTTAACAAAAAGTATTAGAATTACTGGCAAGAGCAGGATTTTGTCGATTAGAGGTTCTGAATATCCGTTTTGATCAATTTTCAATTAATTGCCGTCCTACTAGCTAATGTCACGGTACATGTGAGGACAAGCTTTGATAGTATTTGAATGTAAATAAAATGCATCAGGCGGCACGGTGGCACAGTGGTTAGCGCTGCCGCCTCACAGCATGAAGGTCCTGGGTTCGAACCCCGGGGACGGCCGTAGTGTGGAGTTTGCACGCTCTCCCCGTGTTCGCATGGGTTTCCTCCGGGTGCTCCGGTTTCCTCCCACAGTCCAAAGGCATGCAATATAGGTTAATTGGTGACTCTAAATTGGCCTCCGTAAGGTGTGAATGTGTGTGTGAGTTTGTGTGTCCTGCAGTGTGTTGGCACCTGCCCAGAGTCGTTCCCCGCCTGCGCCCGCATATTCCCGGGATAGGCTCCGGTTCCCCCGCGACCCCGGTTGAGATTAAGCGGTTCAGATAATGACTGACTAACTGACTAAAATGCATCAAACTAGTAAAGACTGGAGCAGTTGGTAGAGTGACGGTTGGATGTTCACCCCGTGATCAGAAGGTCTCTGGTTCGAATCCCAGACTGGTAAAATTGCCACTGAGGTACTCATGAGCAGGGTACTGTTCCCGAGCACTGCTCGCTGGGTGCTGCCCTTGTCAGCTGCCCACTGCTCCTTCACGGATGGGTCAAATGCAGAGGTCACTTTTGGTTGTGGTGCACTGTGTGCTGTGCTGTGTTCACAATGACAAATAATCACTCACTTTCAAATTTCAGATTTTGGCTGGAGCAAAGGCATTAACATTTGCAGAAGTGTTCCAGAAATGACTGAAAGTGAGGATTTTGAAAATTATCAATGTTTTAATACATTGATTTGCCAGAGTTATTGAACAAAATGAACTGATCGTTATAGGAATCATAGGAAAACTTGCAAAAGAAATTAAGCCATGCTATTAATGCTGTCACTGTCCAGTTTCTCCACTAGAGGGCAATTCCAGTGTTGAATTCTTTGTGGTTTTATACACTTGACTCTATCAAAAAAAAATAAAAATTTCAGGGTGTTATTTATTTATATTATCTGCATTATTTCTTGTTATCCCGTTAAGGATGTCACCAACTTTTTAAAGTATTCCGGTTATTCCAGAAATGTTATCATTTTAAAAAATTCTGTCTATTTAACAATCTTAGAAAATCCTATATTTAATAGGAGCATTATAAATCAACATATCAAAATATATTTTGTTATGTCATAGTGTGTGAAAAAGGAAATTTCTGGAAATGTGAGAGATTCATCATACAGTAATTCACAAGAAAATAGTGCTGTTATCATCATCTCAACAAATATATTTCTGGTGCGTACCTTATAGAGCTGCGCCATATATCATTTCAGCATCATCATGGTGACATTCATTTCACAGGTGCATTAGTCACAACTCAGGACGCCCAGCATCATGTATTAAATCAAACACGTCATGCTCTAACTTTTCTTCTGCTTGTTAAATCAGTAAAACTGGCTTCTCATTTTCCATGACTAATCTACAAGAGAAGTCATACCGTGATTTACTCAGATTTAGGGGTTTGTGATAAAGTTCAAGAAAGAATGATTCATGCTTCAAATGGTCTTCAGAGTTACAAGTTATTTGACATTTATTTTACATTTTCATATTTTATGCATATGCAAAATCACCCCGATACTTCTGAAATGATTCATTCTCTTTTAATTAAGCTACTGAAGTCATTTGCTTTAAATATATTGTTATTGCAATGATTTTCCTTCCCCCAGTATCATGCAGTCTTATGTGGTAAGTCATTTTAAAGCCTTCGCTGAATATTCATTGCTTTTGTGAAGTCAAAAGTCGTGGCGGTGATTTGGCAATGAGGGGTCAGTTTGAAGGGTTTTTATTTTACTTCAACTCAGGAACTCCAAAATGTCCGTAGTTTAACCGGGTTGAGAACCGAAGTACCACTATATGTGTATTCCCAGAACAGTTGGTGCTAATATTGCATAAAAAGAGCAGTGCTTGGTGCACAGTACCTTGCTCATGAGTACCTCAGTGGTACCTTTACCCAGTCTGGTACTTGAACCGACAACCTTCTGATCATATATCCCACTCTTTAACCGTTACTCTACCAACTGCCCGGAGTTCATATTCATTATATAAACTATTTGCTTTGACATTGTATGTCCTCCGATTGACACAAATTTTCTGTGAATTATACGTAAAAAGTGTCATGGCAACCGTGCACACCTTCGCGAAGTATGATTACTGCACCACTGAATTTTGAGCTTCCCTGCTGTCTTCTATTTTTCTTGCTGTCATAACTGGAGCGATGTGTCTCTTCCTCACTCATAACCCTCGATATCACAGATGCATCACATCTCATCTCATCACCTTCATGCCCTTGGCTCTCTCGGGAGCCATTATCATTAATTTCCTGCAGAAGGGACTCGCAGCAGCAGCTCTTCCTCCCTACCTCCCTCTCTCCCTCCCTCCCTCCTTCCATCCATCCATCCATCCATTCATCCTTTCTGCTGTCCTCTGCGGCGGAGATGTGTGTGTATGTGTGTGTGTGTGACAGGCATGTCCAGCCGATCACCGCACCGTCCCACACACTCATCAGGAGCGTGTGAGCGTGAAATGGACAGAGCCGAAGAGAGAGAGATAGAGAGAGAGAGAGAAGGACAGGGAGGAGAAGGAGGAGGAGAGTGAATACTCAACCACATCGCTAGCAATATCACACGCATTTCTCAACCGTGATATCACTGCTGAGGGAGAAAGACTGGGCGAAGAAATGACATGATAGGGAACTAGCAGGAGAGAGAGAGAAAGGGTGTGAAAGAGACAAGGAAAGATCTGAGAAAGGAGTGAGACAGCAGAGAGCGAAATGGTCACTTGAGGAAGATATGTGACCCTGCACGGCAAAACCAGTCGTTTGTCGCAAATGTTCAAAATTGAGTTATTATGAAAGGGCATAAATCAAGCTTCAAAACGATACCTATATGGAATGAATGGGACGACATATGACTGAGATATCAACGTTCAAAGGAGTCGGGTTTCTCCTGTCACGCCAAGTGAGAAACGGAGAAATCTGCCTTTGAAGTTGACTATCGACGTAGCACTCACAGACGCTTGGTGCGGTCGCGGCTACGTTTGCATTTACGGTAGCCTACGCTGCATTCACAGCCACACGGATAGCCCACCTACGTTAGGTTAACTGAACTCAGGAGACGAAGATGGATTCCGGAGAAATATCTTCACGCTAGTGTAACCGGCTGGTTCTGCCCAACTACTGGCACTACCGGCTAACTGCACTCCACTCTGCGTTGTGTGGTCCAGTGAAAGACTCGAAACGCCAAAGCCAGTGATCGGGGCTTTATTCTGTATAACAGAAGAACACGTACAGCATAAAATGGATGCTTCTCTTCTATCATCAGCTCGCTATCCCCCGCGCAGCCCGCAAACTCAGACAATAATACACATTTATCAAATAATTCTACATCAACCCAGAAATATACAAATACAAACATAAAATATCCCAATATTCATCCCTATATGGCATTTTTGTTTTCTCAAAACAAGGAAATTATTAGGAAAAGTTGGAAAATTCTAATATACATTTAACATGTTAAGGGCACTCCATACTCGCTACGGAAAAAAGGAGAGTTTACCTATATTACCCTCGCGCACACAATCAGTATGCGAAACTTGCCGTACACAACAAAATTCATCTCCTTGATACAGATAATACGCGACCCCCAAAATAGAAATATGCTCTAACTATTTACAAAGTGATTACATTTGAAAAATAAGTGATTTAACATTATTAAACTTCAAAAGAAGAGCGAGCATGACACGCGCCTACCTATCCCCAGCGTGCAGCCCGCGAACTGAGGATGGCATGCGATCTGACGCCAATAACGTCATCAACGAGGGACGCCAATTTCAAAATAAAAGTGACTTAATCAGGAAAGTAGGATTTAATGTGAAATATTGGAAACCATTAAAAAAAATAAAATAAAACATTTCTTCCATCCGTTACACTAGTCAACCCGTGGATTTACCGTAAATATTGAAGTAGAGCGGTCAAAACAGAAACTTTTAACATTCTGCTGGAATTGAATTCCTCACCTCAAGAAAGTCACGTTTTTAGGATGGAAAGGGTAAGTTTTTCAGTGAAATTTATTCACATCAGTACAGTATAGACCTTCCACTGTTTCATAACACTAAAAACAAAAAATCCAAAATTTTACCCCACGCAACATAAACGCTCGTTTTTCTCAGAAACCTCCGTTGCAACAAGCGACTGGTTTTGCCGTGCAGAGTCACATATTTTTACTGCTTTTTTTTTACAGGTAGGAATGAACGAAAGGCATGTGTAGAGGTTGCTGTGAGCTGGAGGAGCGTATTAGCTGTGTAAATATCACACGTCTCTGCTTTTACTGATCACACTGTAGCTGTTAAATCAATGTCTGTAGTGACAGCGTTGACCTCGGTCTCCAATTCTACAAACCAGCTCTCAGCGCTGAAGGAGATTCTACTGATGAGACACTGTGCTTAAAAAGGCAGCACTACCTCTTATTGGCTCAGTGTGCAGAATGAGTAGGAGAAATGGACTAAATATTCATTCATTCATTCATTCGCCTAATTCCGACTGGGGTCGGGAAATGCAACTGCAGTAAATATCTGTTTCTATCCCATTGTAAATGTACACTGCCCTCCAAAAGTTTGGAAACGCCCCTGGCAAAGTGGGGTTTTGGACAGTATTGCCATGAATCCTTTTTAATTTGTGATAATGTTGCACTGATAAGGGACAACACAAACTGCCAAAACATATTTTATTACATAAACAGTTTATAGATAGAAAATACTGAAATTTTGGATTCATCAAAATATCCACCATTAGCAGCTGTTACAGCTCTGCATAATCTGGGCATCCGAGCTGTCCGTTTATTCAAACAATGACTTGATATATTATTCCAAGCCGCCTGAAGGATTGCCCAAAGATCATTCACTCTGGTTGGACACTTCTTACGGACATCACGGCCCAGTTCCTCCCATAGTAGCCCAATTGGGTTGAGGTCAGATGATTGGGGAGGCCATAAAAATGATTATTGCTGGTGTCCAAAGATAATGTCAAGTTACTTTAATGTATTTGCACCAAAAAATGATGAGGATTTATGCTGGTATTGTTCAAAACCTCACTTTGCCAGGGGTGTTTTCAAACTTTTGGAGGGCAGCGTAAACTGCACTGAAACGCTGAGATAACTCTTGATTAATGTAAACCTTTCACCTACTTCCGTATGTCCCGCTCAGCTTATGTGTGCCACTGCTGATGAGCGTGTGAATGTTGCGAAAGTCGGCACCGTTTCATTTAAAGCGAACCGATATCCGGTAGTACTGACATATTTTGGTACATTTACAACATTTAGCAGACGCTTTTATCCAGAGTGACTCACAACAGTGCTTTGTAGTGCTCGAGTGATCTTTGATCTGTAAAGCTACGTTTAAAATCAACAACTGTCATTAAACCAAGTTACAGCCGACTAAGTTATATACTTTAACAAAAATGCATTAGAGAAAAATGAAAGCTCACAGACAAAGGTACATGTTAGTGGCAAAAACAATGTAAACAGTAAATACGAGGGGTAAATTAGTCTCCTAGATTCTCCTTGAAGAGGTGTCTTCAACGTTTGAAGACAGTAAAGTTCTTATGGCAAGAGGAAGTTGGTTCCACCATCGAGGAGCCAGCGCTCTAAAGAGTCTTGATGCATGTCCTCTTCTTCTTTTAAGAAGAGGAAGTTCCAGACGAGCAGCGCTTGATGCTCTGAGAGGACGAGAAGTGACACCTACCCAACATCGGTACCCAGCCCTAAACTTGATTGGACGCTAATTAAATAGAGATTAACGACACTGCCTGCTCTCATCAGTGTGCTTTAAGCACCGTATTCTACTCAAAAACCTAAAACTTTGTAAGCTCTGTCTGAAGGGTGAAGCAGTGTACATGCTGTCCATGTCAGCTGCCCACTGCCCCTTCACAGATGGGTTAAATGCAGAGGTCACATTTGGTTGTGGTGCACTGTGTGCTGTGCTGTGCTGTGTTCACAATGACAAATAATCACTCGCAATCATAGTCTCTCTCTTCTTCTCTGTAATTTTCATCACGGCAGGATCGGGGCTGAACGACGGCGAATGGCACGACGTCCGCTTTTTGGCCAAAGAGAATTTCGTCATGTTGACCGTCGATGGAGACGAGGCCTCCGCCGTGAGGACCAACGCCCCCATCCAGATCGTAACTGGAGGAACGTACCACTTCGGAGGTATTGTGATTTGTTTTCCACTTTGAAATCGCTGGCCGAAACAGAGTTAATTTGCACTTTAACACGCAAGAGAGTCTCAGATCTTCTCGCAGCTCGTCCCTGGTGTGTTGGAGAGTGAAGTTAGAGCACAGAGGCCCGTCTCTTCACTTCACTTCTCCTTAAAAGAAGTATTAGGCAGCTGAAGAGATCTGCACTATAAAGGAGCTGGAAACTTCACAGCTATAACGCGTGTAAGACGGCTCTCTAAAAACAGGGGCGTGAGGAAATGTTAATGTGCTTCCACGTCTTATTTAATTTCATGTGCAACATTAAAGAGCGACGGCTGCAAGAGTTTCACAGATTTACAGTCAAGTTTGAGATGTGATGATGTCCTGCATCACAGAGACGGAGCAGTCATTATATGCGTGAACGAGTGACGTAGGTCTGTCTGTCTGTCTGTCTGTCTGACTGACTAACTATCCATCCTTTGGTTCCCATAATGACATACAAAAACATCCTCACAAAGCAGTGACATGACAATCATCTCTCTCTCTCTCTCTCTCTCTCTCTCTCTCTCTCCCTCTCCCTTCCTCCCTCCCTCTCCCTCTCTCTCTCTCTCTCTCTCTCTCCCTCCCTCCCTCTCTCTCCCCACTCTCCTCCTCTATCTCCACCCCATCTATCTATCTATCTATCTATCTCCTCCCCCCGGCTCTCTCCTCTCTCCTCCCTCCCCTCTCTATCTTTCCCTCTCTATCTCCACCCCCATTCATCTATCTATCTATCTATCTATCTATCTATTCATCTATCTATCTATCTATCTATCTATCTATCTCATTCTCTCTCCCTCCCCCGCCCTCTCCTCCTCCCTCCTCTCTTTTCTTCTTTCCATCTCACTCCTGTTTTCTCTCTTCCATTCCTCTCTTCTTTCCCTGTACCTCCCATTTCTCTCTTATTCTCTTTCTTGTCTCTATCTCTATCTTTCCTTTTTCTTGTTATCTCATCCTCTCTGTCCATACAATATGTATGATGTGATCGAGGTTTTCATTTTTGATTAACACTGCGGCTCATCGCTGATCACTGAATCGCCAGTATGGATGTAGATCGATGTATCACATACACCCGCGGTCGGGCGACAGTGCAGCTATTCTTCATCAACATTACTCATGTTCATGTAGTGCTCCGCAAAAACCCGAGCTAAACCTCCTGCCACCGCATCTGTAATTTTCAATCAATAATCCACCTTCCAACGCTATTATGCCTAGCCGCGGGTGTATGGCTAATTTGTTTACAACCGATTTTTCTTCTATGAAAGGAGCTCTCTCAAACTCACTGTGTCTCTCCTCTCCCTGCCAGGGAATTATTCATCGCTCTCGGACCACTTTTATTCAGACCAGCGACACCAAGGTGGAAATGTGGAGCCTGTGAAATGTAAACAGTAATTAGACGGATGCTTGGGGAGTTAACTTTACCACCCATCATTACTGTCGGCTAATCGTCTTGTCAGAGGAGCTTAACTAAAGTTAGGGACACTACCAAATTATCTACTTTTTCAGTAGCTCATCAGAAGCAGAGCTACTTCTAAAAATCTAAAAATGAGAAAGGTGTCTGCCCAGGGCTACGCCAAGGTGCTGACACACTGCCTTCACGGTGGGTCAAAGGCAGAGGTCACACATTTGTTGTGGTGCACTGTGTGCTGTGATGTGAAATTCACTTAAGTCAGGTCAAACATTTATTTGGAGTGCTACTAGGGTGTCGTTCTTCTAGCACTCTTCGGCTCAGTGATTCCAGGTATAAAAATGATTTAAAAAAAACAGTTCAAAGATGGTTGCCTGTTTGCCATTCTTTCTGACCAGGTGAAGCATTTGAATCACATGACCAATGTAGAGCAGGTAAGAGATCACTGATGGATGAAATCACATGACATAGCATTTGTTAAAAAAAAAAAATTAAGAAAATACCAATGAGATAAATACTATCAGAAATATTTAGCATACCTGAAATTAGTACACAACATTTCATGGAGCATTGCAGCTTAGAAAAATATACAAGCCATTTCAACAATATTATTACATATATTATTTTATTATCACATACAAGATCAGTTTACGCCAAGAGGGCAGCAGAAAATTGAACTGCTAATCCCAGATACTACATGGCTATGCATTATAGCGGTAGGCAGGTCAGTGGAAGCAGATATTATATTATATTAATCAAAAATAATAATTATTCAATTTCCATTAGTTATATTATATTATATTAATAAAAAATATTTCTATTAGTTATTTCATAAATAGTTATATTATTAATTATTAATTATTAAATTATAATTATTGTTTATATCACAAAATTGATTATTTTGGTCTCTGCAATATATAATAATAGTATTTAATAAAATAAATACTTGCATATTATATTATTTTATGTTGTGACATATTAAAAATATGTGGCATAGGGCATATTGTCGTATTAGTTGGAGGTGGGGGGACAGGCTAAAAGACCTTACAGCTTAGAATCTGACTTTAAAAGCATCAACGATCCTGGGCTGAATGTGAACAGGATTTTTTCCTTTTTGTCTAATGTTATGGTCTGTCTAGTGTGTGTGCAGTTTCTGAGTGTTTAATGAAAAAAGAAAAATGTTGATAAAGTTGCTTGTATGTTTTTCTAAATTGGTTTATATACATATAAAACGTTGCTGGATGCTTTGTATACATATAATGACATATAATGGGGTCGTTGGTAACAGTCAGAGTTGGCCTTCGTGGATCAGAGGGTCGCCGTTCAGGTCCCAAGTAAAGTCACCACTGGAGGTGAGTAAAGGTACTGTCCCCAAGCACTGCTCCCCAGGCGCTTGCCAAAAGCTGCCCACTGCCCTTCATGGATGGGTCAAAGGCAGAGGTCACATTTGGTTGTAGCACTGTGTCTGTTCTATGCTGTGGTGTGTTCACAATGAGAAATAATTACTCACTTTAGTTCCAGACAGGGTTTGTAGATCCTCATGACTGCGGACTTATATTTGATATAGAGAATAAAAAATTCCAGCCAAATTCAGGCACAAGTCCAGGTGAAAGAACTAGGAATTATCAATAGCCTTTATTTTTTATATTGTGTAAAATGAAATTACAATGCAGCTACCCCTTTAGATACAAGCAAATAGCAAACATTGAATATTTAGATAATAATAATAATAATATTAATATTAATAATATACTAATAATAATAATAACAACAACTATTATTATTATTATTATTATATTATTATTATTATTATTATTATTATTATTATTACCATTATTATTACTCAGTTTAAAGCAGATGCAAGAGTTGGGAGGAGCAACTTTCTAGAACTGAAGCTTTCTAACTTTTTAATACTGCTATCAATAAAAAAAAAGTCAAATTCCAGCTGGATCCAATATGCTTTTTATTTATTTATTTTTATTTTATGAGGACTGAGAGAGATTCTGCACAGCCTGGATTACGCGCAATTATTTCACACTTACACTGGAGGTTTGTTTATTTGTTTATCACCCATATTCAGATTTCCAGTCTGGAAACCTAATAAAATTGCATATTTTAATATCACCGTTACTGGTGGTATATATTTATATCTTTTTTCTGTTTGGGCATTATTCTTATCAGAGTGAAGATGATTACCCCGGATTTATGCGAACAGACACGTGTCTGTGGAAGATAAAGCCGTATCTGGGCTTCTATATGCACCTGATTCAACTCATTACTGTCAGATTGACTGCGGACGCCATTTTTCTAAAAACCTCCTGACATTTTGTGATTTTCAGTCTGAGTTTACTGCTGAGCTCTAACTCATTAAGGTCATATTTCACATTAATGCACACAGCGCTAAATAAATGAAACTAAAGTAGGGACGAATCGAAAGCTCCAGGTTAAACATATTTACAGCCTGCTCCATGAAAGACAATTTCAGTTGAGGTGAAAGAATTATTTAAATGTTCCAGGTTATGATTGAATCTTTATGTTTTGTTATTTTTTAAAATATATTTGCGAAGGGTTATGTACCATATAACGGTCATAACATTCAACTAAAATTAATATGTCAAATATGGCAGATACTAATGTACTTACATTGTTGTAGTGTAATGAAAAAAAAAAAAAAAAATAATTAGTTAAAGCTTTTCAAATGTTGACTATTTTACAAAATTAATCATTTGATTCCATGAAATATATGATAATGTTAAAAATTATTATTTCAGTATATAATAATAAATTATATTATATTATATTATAATATATTATATTATATTATATTATATTATATTATATTATATTATATTATATTTTTTATTAATTACTTCCAAATTAATTAATTACTTAAACTGTCATTATTAATTAATGGTAAAGAAAAAAGATCATTTTTCTTGCATATTATATTATATTATATTATATTATATTATATTATATTATATTATATTATATTATATTATATTATATTATATTATATTATATTATGACAATAATTGTTTCCTCATTAATTAATTAAGTAATTTAGTTATAATTATTAGTTATTTTACAAAATTGATCATTTGGTTCCCTGCAGTAAGAAATTATTAGATTAGATTAGATTAGATTAGATTATCAAAATTTTCTATCTTTTCTCCTAATTAATTTATTTGCTGGTCTTTAAATTAGAAAATTAATTTAAAAAAATCCTAAATATTGTCTTTTGCTTAAGTGTAATAATAATAATAATAAATAATAATAATAATAATAATAATAATAATAATAATAATAATAATAATAATAATAATTTAACCATAAGTATTTGTGTCCCCTTATTTTGTATCTCTTTCCCTCTCTTTCTGTTTTTTTATCCTCCCTGTTTTCATCTAAAAGTGAATAGATGGTTTGTTTTTCTTTTTTCTTGTCTTCTGTCTGTATTTGTTTTCTCTGCATATGATTTCCCCAAACCAAAACTCCATTTCACCTCTTGTATTAGTTTTTGGTGGACCTGACGGGCATCTGAGCGGGGAGAGGGATGTAGGACAGACTGTTATAGACTGTGTTGCTCAAACGAGTGCAGACGAGCTGCAGACAAATGCACAGCATCAACTTCCCCAGTCTGGAAGCAGCTTACGGCTCTCGCCAAGCAAAAAGGGAAAACACTTTTACTCCTTTGTTTCTGAGGACTTCATTGCGGCTCGCTATTCTCAGAATCTCAAAAACAGGATTGTACATGGTCCTCAAAAAACGGCCTACAAGAACAAAACAAGTTGAACATATGTGGAACTTTTACTGGTGTGGGATTCGATCCGTCGACTTTCCGATCACAGGACGAATGCTCTAACCGTTACACGGCCGACTGTCTCTAAATTTTCAGTCACTGCTTTCCACCATAGCAATGTTACTTCGTTCTCCCACTACTCACTTCCACTCAATTTATGCAGTAAGGCTGTAAGAAAAGCCAGCGGAAGTGAGTAGGGGGAAGGTGAAGTAACTAGTTTGGGAAAGCCCCAGGGAAACATAATGCAAATCCAATGTAAGAATGTTTGAGGTTGAGGAAGAATGGACGATTTTTTACCGTTCCAGCCGGACACTTTTTTTTTGGTGTTAAAAAGATGGGGAAAAAGGATGTCTAGACACCCTAAATATGTATCCTATGTAATAATCACTTTGTTGTAAATGTATGTATTTCATGATGTGAAAGAATTGTGAAAACCTGTTACATGCTTTTTTTCTCTACTCACAGAATATTATAAACTCTTAACATATTGTAAATTAATTTGTTTGTATGTAAATGAAACTTGTTCAATTACTTTTAATTAAATGTCATGCTTCTTTCTTCTCGCAGTTTCGAGATTCAAGGATGCTTACATAAATGCAGTCGACTACACATCTGCTGTTAGTTATGATGACTAATAATAATATTTTTGATCACCGACACCATACAGTCAGGCTTAGAATTCCAGACGGAAAGTTTAACTCAAGCACATGAAATCATATAAAAACTTTATATATCATTTCAGCATTAATAAATACCAGCTTAATAAATAGCGTGCAGGAGCTCGACGATTCACTTCCCTATTTGAACTGCAGCTGTTTTCATTGACTGGAATTCTAACCAATTAACTATGATGAATTATATCTAAATATCTGATTAATCATACTTTTTAAATGATTAGTGACAGCACTAATAGATATGTCTAATAAAATTTGAGTTAGGGAATCCCAACATATTAGAAATCTTTAATATTAACCCTAATAATATTAAACCTTATTCATATATAGGAGATTTTGTGCATTAAATGCAGCCCAAAGTGCTTTACATTGAGAATAAAATCAAGAAAAGGGAAATAAGCAACTAAACAGAGTAAGAAACTCGAGTGTAAATAATGTGTTTTCTGTTCCTGTCTTTTCTTTTTCAGGTTACTTCTTGCGTACGCAGGCGTCCCCGGCCCAGCGCTCTTTTCAGGGCTGCATGCAGCTGATCCAGGTAGACGATCAGCTGGCGGACCTGGCAGCGGTGGAGCAGGGCAGGCAGGGCGCCTTTGAGAATGTCAGCCTCGACATGTGTGCCATCATCGATAGGTCAGAACCCAACACTCCACCTTCTTCAATCACCTTCTTTATACACTATGGTTGACTGAATTAATAACCAGACCCAAAATGAGAACTCGGATCCCGCCTCAAGCTTGTAGGGGCAGTGATAGTGTAATGGCTAGAGAGTTGCCCCCATGATTGAAGGGTCACCAGTAGGGCTGGGAGATATGGCATAAAATAATATTGCAATATTTTTAAGCTATAGCTATTTCTTAGAACAACATTTCCTACAATCCACTGCGCATGACTCGGAGCTGTGTCACAATAATGCAATGGACATGTGTCCATCGCACTGAAAATATCAAGTAAATAGCTGTATTGGGAGTAGAATGTTGGTCGTTGTTATTTATCAGCTAAAATATGAGTTTTGTCTGTAATAAAGGGAAAGGTTTTTGTGAGCGTTTTTGTGAGTGATGGCATTCCACATGAGATTTGCGAGCGCCTGCACAACGTGTTTACCTCACAAAGAATGTCATTTATTCGTAATTAAGCAGTGCTGATGTTTGCTTCCAAGTGGTTTGTCAGCGGTTTAAATTCTGGGCTTGTAAAGGTACCACTGAGGTATCCATGAGTAAGGTACTGTCCCTGGGTGCTGCCAAGGTCAACAGTGGTGATGGACAAGCTGTACCCATATGAGGTTAAGCACTTGACACTTTTATCCAGAGTTCTCTAATTACTGCTCAAAGAAACAGGAAGTGGGACAGTATCCCTGAAGACATGATCTTGCTCAGAGGCCCAATGGTGGTAGTTCTGAGATACAGTAGGATGGAGATGGATTTGAATCTACAACCTCTTGATCTGTAGGTGAGCATCCTACCACTAGGCCACTACAACCAAATGCTAATTGGCTGTGGTGCCCTGAACCATTCATTTTCAAACTATGAGGTTTTGAAAGTGGATCAGTGGTGTAGCTTATGGTCTAGAGCTTCTTTCGACTGCCCACTTGAGGGCTTACCATAGCAGATCATCATTATCTGCATCACCCTGACTTGGAAAGTGCAGTTTTACACTGGACACCCCTTTCCTACCTAAGCTGCTCTATTTATCCAGGTTGGCATTAAGAAATTCCTGGGGTAGCCTCTTGTCAAGAGCTGGTGCGAATTCTCGGAACTGTAACAATTAGGCAGTTGCCCTGTGATTGGAGGGTTGGCAGTTCAAATCCCAAATGCAAAATTTACCGCTGAGGTACTCATGAACAAGGTACCATCCCCAAGATATTACATCTATGCTCCCTGGGCACTGCCCATATCAGCTACCCACTGCTCTTACACAGACAGGTCAAATGCAGAGGTCACACTTCACTTTACCAGATCATTACTGTCTGCATTGTATTGATCCGGCAAGTGAAGTTGCCAGACCTAACCTTTCCCATTTATCCAGGCTGGCACTAAGATATATCTGGGACAGTGTCTCTTCTAGGGCAGGGGTGGACACTTAAGACCAGGTGTGAGGTCAAGTATGATGGAAAGGTTTCAGGATACCGGCTGCCCAAGACTGGAATTGCCCACTCCAGTCTAGGGTTAGGGTCCCAAAGATTTACATTTATGGTATTTAGCAGATGCTCTTATCCAGAACAACTTTTATTTCCTAATTTTGGGGTAAGTTTCAGTGAGACCAGCTTGGGGTTAAGGACTTATTCAGGGATCCAATACTGGTAATGCTGGAGGTAGGATTTGAACCCGAGATCTTTTGGTTCAGAGTTGAATATCCTAACCACTAAACCACAGAACCACCACTATCCCCCAAAAATCTTAAACCACTTTAGACCTTAAATCAGGTTATGGTCTTAAAAATTGTTACTATGGCAACTGCACATTGGAAAACTGCACTCTGAAAACCATTGCATAATTTAAATTCAAATTCATAATTTCACTGTACTTAGGCACTTTTGCTTGCATTTGTTACTTTGCCTTTGTGCACTTTTTATGCTTTTTATTTCTTTTGACTTTATTCAAAATTATTCAAATTCTCTACCTCACAGCAGAAGGTCCTGGGTTCAAGCCCCTTCTCAGCTGTGGGGTCTTTCTGTGTAAAGTTTGCATCCTCTCTCAGTGTTTGCATGGGGTTCCTTTGGGTGCCTCACACAGTCCAAAAGCCCACAGTTTAGGTTGATTGGTGACTCTAAATTGGCCCAATAAGACGTGAGTGTGCGTGTTTGTGTGAGTGTGTGTGCCCTACAGTGTGTTGATCCCCGCCTTGCGTCCATAGTCCCTGGGACGGGCTCCAATCCCTGCCACCCCAATAGGGATTAAGCATTTCAGAGAATGAATGAATAAATGAATGACAATCATGTACCTGTGAAGCTTGATAAATGACATTAAAACTAGCCTTGCCTGATTCTACATTTGAATATATAACAATATATTTTTCTTCTGCCAAACAATGCAGTATGTCTTGTTGATTTGTCTTATAAAAACATGACATTGTACCACAATGGAGAGTACGCTCCATTCTATAGTGGTGAAGAACACGCTCTACTGCTAATCCCGGCTTGTCTGTCCTCCGCCGAGATCTTTTTTCTCTTTTTTTGCCAACAGGGAACTTAATCAGCCTGTGCCTGACTCTCCCCAGCTCTCACACAGCCAACAAGGCTCATTCAATTTAGGGGAACACGAGGGCCGACTCCCCGTCATTATCCTTGGATTGATTGATTATCTGCACGTTTTCCGTTACGGTGTTCAGCAGGCCTCGCCATCGAGGCTCTCCGTACGGAACGCCGATAAACAAACGTGATGGATGAGATAAATCCACCCTCGACAATGGCACACGCAAAACGCTTCCTCTCGAGACCAGGGCAACATCGTAAGACGATTGTTTGCGCTCGTCCCTTTTTTTCCTTGTGTTTATTGGTAAATAATATGTACTGAGCCCATTTTTGTACTGGGCCCAGTTTCTTGTGCTGTGTTTTAATGTTTTTTGGAGAATTCTGACAGTTCAATTTGTAGAATTGTTATTTCCGCGAAATGACATCTCATTGCTGAGGATGAGAGAATCGAGGCCACAAGGCCCGGAATGACAAGGCAGTTGGCTTTTGACTCGGGAGGAAACTCATTTGTCTCAGTATTAAAGCAGAATGAGGCCTCTGTAGTTTGCAATTATATCAAGCCAGATTTTTAAAAAAGTAATTCAGGGTCGAACATAGCCCTAAATTATTCAACTGTAACTTACCTTAAATTAATGTTTTTGCCATTTTCAATCATTAGTGTGTGTCACGGGGGACTTTTCTTCTCACTTTAATTAGGATCTTGCAGTAGGGTTGTTGGATTTTGCAGGAAAAATGCACAATGGCCGGAGCTAACACTAATAGTCTGTAGAAGGCTGATATGGATTGAACATAAATGTCACATTCCTCATAATAATTTTACTTATCCATCCATAATGTGTTTCTGTATTACTGTACTGCACTATTCCCATGCCTACTTGGAGCCTGTAGGGTCGAATTAACTCCAAGCTGGTAAAATTAGGAAATGGAAGTCACTCTGGAGCATCTAATACATGTTGTAAATTGGTAGTTTAACATCTGCTCACTGTAGATGTAAAATCTTCAATATATTTTCTCATATATTTACAGTCCTTGTTAGGAAAATTAGCGTCTGTGGATACTGTGGCCATACACATTTATATATATAATGGGGCCACCTCAAGGAATTGGTGATGGGGGCTACCACAAGACATCGAAGGTGGGGCTACTTCAAGGTATCAGAGGTGGGGGCCACTTCAAGGCATCAGAGGTGGGGACCACCACAAGGTATTGGAGATGGGAATCACCTCAAGGTATCAGAAATGGGGCCACCTTAGGCGATTAGAGGTGGGGCCACTTCAAGGCATCTGACATAGATGCTGTTCCCCCACGACTTTTTAAAGAGATTTTCCCCACTGTGGGCCCTTGTGTTCTTAAACCGATAAATGGCAGCCTGTCTTCAGGTGTGGTTCCTAAGGATTTTAAACACGCGGTTGTCCAGCCTCTGATTAAAAAACCTGCTCTTGACCCCGCAGTTCTTAATCATTATAGGCCTATCTCTAAACTGCCTTTTCTTTCTAAAATTCTTGAAAAGATAGTGAACAACCAACTGATGGCCTTTTTGGAAGAACAAAATATTCTAGAGGTTTTTCAATCTGGTTTTAAGTCTTTACACAGTACGGAATCAGCCCTCCTAAAAGTTCTTAATGACATATTTTTAGCCACAGACTCTGGAGACTGTGCTATTTTGGTACTTTTAGACTTGACTGCGGCATTTGATACAGTGGATCATGCTATTTTAATATCCCGTTTGGAGCAATGGGTGGGCATCAGGGGTTTAGCTCTGGAGTGGTTTAAGTCATATTTGGTGGATCGATCTTTTTGTGTCAGCCTGGGTGACCATGTGTCCTCCTCTGCTCCCCTCTTGTGTGGGGTCCCACAGGGCTCGGTTCTAGGTCCCTTGCTTTTTCTTTTATATCTGCTCCCACTTGGATCCATATTTAGGAAGCATGACATAGCTTTTCATGCCTATGCGGATGACTGCCAGATCTATGTCACTTTAAATAAAAAAGACTCAAAGTCTATTTTGCCATTACTAAAGTGTCTTGAAGACATTAAGGCCTGGCTGTCTTACAATTTTTTAAAGTGTAATGAAAATAAGACAGAGGTGATGGTTTTTGGTAGCTCCACTGAGACCCTTAGCCTAGATTTAGGCTTTTTGGCTCAATATATTAAGCCAGTTGTCACTAATCTGGGGTTCAAGGTGGATGCTGACCTCAAATTTGACTGCCAAATCAGGGCTGTGGTTAAATCGAGCTTTTTTGAGTTGAGGAAGTTGGCTAAATTAAAGCCAATTCTTTCTAAGCAGCATTTTGAGACTGTTGTCCATGCCTTCATTACTACTCGGCTCGATTACTGTAATGCGCTTTACGTAGGTGTAGGTGAATCCTATATTACTCAGCTTCAAAGGGTGCAAAATGCGGCTGCACGTCTTCTGAGTGGCACACGTAAATATGAGCACATCTCGCCTGTTTTATCTATGCTCCACTGGTTGCCTATACAGTTTAGGATTCATTTTAAAATTCTTTTATTTGCTTTTAAAGCTATTAATGGTCTTGCCCCTCTCTACCTCTCTGAGCTGTTACAGCTCTACACACCCTCCCGGTCTCTCAGGTCAACTGGCCAGCTGCTCCTGAGTGTGCCTTTAACTAAGCGTAAGCATAGAGGGGATCGTGCTTTCGCTGCTGTAGCTCCTAGAATGTGGAGTGACCTGCCCTTGTATGTTAGGCAGGCTTCTTCTTTGTCTGTTTTTAAATCCCGTTTGAAAACCCATCTTTTTTCTTTGGCTTTCGATCCCCTGTGAGATGTTGATTTTACATTGATTGTATATCATTTTATTTATGAATTGTTTATATAATTTTAAATTGTTTTCATTTTTCTCTGTACAGCACTTTGTTCCCGTGTGGTTGTTTTAAGTGCTTTAGAAATAAAGTTGGTATGGTATGGTATAGGGGCCAATGTAAGACATTGGAGATGGGGACCACCACAAGGTTTTGGAGATGGGGGCCACTACAAGGTATCAGAGATGGGGTCCACTTCAAGGCATCAGAGATGGAGGCCACCTCAAGCCATCAGAGTTGGGGGCTACCACAAGGTATCAGAGATGGGACCAGCTCAAGGTAATAGAGGTGGGATTCAAGGCCACTTCAAGGCATTAGAGATGTGCACCATCTCAAGGAATTGAAGATGGGGGCCTCCACAAGGTGTTAGAGGTGGGGGTCCCTTCAAGGCAACAGAGATGAGGCCACCACAAGGTATCAGAGATGAGGGCCAGCAAAGGCATCAGAGGTCAGGGCACCTCAAGGCATTGAAGATGGGGGCATAGGCATAGGAGGTGGGGACTATGTCAAGGTATCTAAAATGGGGGCCACTACAAGGCATCAGAGGTGCAGGCCACTTCAGTCATCAGGGTGGGGTCACCACATTGCATCTCAAGGATTGTCTTCTAACATGCTTATGTTTGATCCTGACTGGACCTAGAGAATCAGCACCTATCCCATAACAGAAATATGGAGAAGCGGTGACCACAGGCATGGGAGCCTGAAGAGTGGCGCACCTGGGTGTGAAATGCAAAGGCAGCACCCTTTTCCCCTGGAACCGGAGCAGGGTGACAATTGTTCTGTGAACTGAAAGAATTGGGCACATGGGCATAGGAAATGCAAAGATGGCATCTTTCAAGCATCTTTCAGACAGCACATGCAGCTGTGAAAACTGGAAGAAAGAAGCACAAAGTTGTTCTCTCTGTAACTGATGAGTGGCAACCAGCACCATCAGAGCCAAGATTGTGACCCACATCACCCTGGGAAACAAGAAGTTGGCACCTGTTACCATGGGAATAATGGGGGAGCTGCACATTGCTATGGAAGCTGAAAGACTGGGCCATGACACAGTGAGAAACAAGAAGTTGACATCTGTTTCCACATGAATATGAGGGGCAATGCATGGTTATGATGGATGCTGGACAAGCAACACACATTGCCGTGGTGCATGTTGCCATGGAATGAGGGAAACATATTTTGTATTGACTGCACCCCTGCTCACAGACAGAAAAGTTACAGTTTCTGCAGTATAGCAATAAATAAATACTTCCTATGGTGTTAAAATTACATATAGAAGTAAATTTTTTAATATTATTCAGCAAGTGGTGAAATAAATATTTACTGCTAAAAAAATCCATTTTCACCTGTATGTCAAATGTGACAAAATACTACATTTTGAGCTTAATTTACCCTATATTTCAGCATATTTATTGCAGAGTAAGTCTTCAGAGTGAACTCTAGTGCATCTTTCCTTAGGTATCAGTCCATATGTATTGAGTGGAAGTCTGACTTCTCCCCCAGGCTTAAAGCGAAGGCCCGGGAATGTTCCTCCCGACATTTCATGGATGTGTTTTTGCATCAGTAGAGAATTAATTAGCACCATGCTGCTGATTACATATTCACTTCCTTGACAGATCCACCTCCTTTTGCACCGAACGCAGTTCGTAGTAATCCAACAGCGGTTATCGATCAGTGCTTTCGACTGGTGCCGTAATTACTTGCTCATATGTTTGCATATGCAAATACAAGTGTTTTGGAAGGAGTCTAGCTGCTGGTCTGCAGTGGATTGTAGTCTTCTTTGCTACATTACTAGAGATGGAACCTGCTTATGTTTGAGTTCTCAATGTAACAGCTATGGCTATGTTTAAGGGCGAATCCTATTTCACCCCTTGGCCCTACCCCATGGCCCTCAGCAAGGGTTGAAATCTTCCCCTACGAAATGGGACACCCCTTCAAGAACGTGACACATCATCATGTTGCTGATAGTTTTTTGCTGGGGATTCTGTGAAATATTTCCTACCTCTCTGTTTAAAGTGAGCCTCTGAAAAATCTCAGTTTGAAGGAGTAGTTAGCCCATCCCCTTCCCCTTACCCCTCAGTCTAAATGGGAAATGAGACACCCTACCCCTACACATGAACGCGCAAAATACTGCCAATTGCCCCTGCAGAGGTCAGTCAACCAGATTGCAATGATTGACCTTTCCTCTGAGCAAACCGGGGAGAGGCTCACCTTCTTGCTCAAGGTGTGTCCCTTTGCCTTGCTAACAAAGGCATCTCAGAGTGTAAAAGCTCTTTTCTACACATTCAAAGCCCTTTACAGAGACTATGTGATGCAACGCCAGCTGTTCTGCACCACATATTAGCTAGGAGATGGTCAAAAGGTGAACGAGAATTGGAGTTGGATTTGGGGGATGATTTGAAGTCAGATCAGAAAGGCTTGTGGTTGGAAATTGATCCAGCACATAGAGGTACCGTCTCAACTCTCTATGAGAGATTTCCAGGGATCTTTTAGTAGCTCAGAGACGCTGTTTATCTCTTATATCATCTTATCTGAAGAGCAGCAGCACTGCCTTTAGCCCAAATCCACACCTCTAACAGCAGAAACTCATCTTTAAGACTTGGGTCTAATCCTAGTTTCCCCACTTACCCGTGCCACTTAGCCCTACCCCTCTGTTTTGTGCATCATGTTTCTTTTGGAGATGGGCATCGCTCCCTATAGTTAGCCCTTATAAACAAAGAGAGTTCAGATGCTGACTCCGTATCTTGGCATAGATGAAAATTCCCAGAATTCTCTGAACCAAAAGTGTGAAGATGGAAACATGACTACACACCATGCAAAAAATCCACAGAATATTGTAGCTTTACATAAGCACAGGAGAATATGAACCTGCATCATGGTAGTGCACATTTCAGAAAATTGCTATATTGGCAGTGACTGAACGCTTGTTGGGTTTGGCATTGTTGATGCATATGTACAGAATGTTGTGGGTTTGTTGCCTTAGAGCTCTTGATCCATATGTACAGAATGTTGTGGGTTTGTTGGGTTTGGCTTTGTTGATGCATATGTACAGAATGTTGTGGGTTTGTTGCCTTAGCGCTGTTGATCCATATGTACAGAATGTTGTGGGTTTGTTGGGTTTGGCGTTGTTGATGCATATGTACAGAATGTTGTGGGTTTGTTGGGTTTGGCGTTGTTGATATATATGTACAAAATGTTGTGGGTTTGTTGGGTTTGGCATTGTTGATCCATATGAATAGAATGTTGTGGGTTTGTTGCCTTAGTGTTGTTGATCCATATGAACAGAATGTTGTGGGTTTGTTGCCTTAGCGCTCTTGATCCATATTTACAGAATGTTGTGGGTTTGTTGCCTTAGCGCTCTTGATCCATATGTACAGAATGTTGTGGGTTTGTTGGGTTTGGCTTTGTTGATGCATATGTACAGAATGTTGTGGGTTTGTTGCCTTAGTGTTGTTGATATATATGTACAGAATCTTGTGGGTTTCTTGGGTTTGGCGTTGTTAATCCACATGAACAGAATGTTGTGGGTTTGTTGCCTCAGCGTTGTTGATCCATCTGTTCTCAAGTAAAGGTGTTTTAGTTCTTTTTTGATGCCACAATCACAAAGTATCAGATTAAACTGTAATTTGTGACTCACTAGGTGTTTGATGCATCATATGAGTTCACAAGCTTCTGATGTGTATAGAAACTGCCATTGTTGGAGGACATGCGAAAGTAAACTATTTGTGTACGTATTATTCACAGGCTGGTAACAAGCTATATTTAACCAACGGAAAACACAAACAATTAGGGCAATATCACCTGACCCCCAATATCTTGCTTTATCCTTAGTTTCATTGCCTGAAGTTGGGGACAGTTTGGCGTTCGCCCTGTGATCAGAAGGTTGCTGGTTCGAATCCCACACCGGAAAAGTTACCACTGAGGTACTCATGAGCAAGTTACCGTCCCCAAGCACTGCTCCCCCAAGCAAAAGCTGTCCATTGCTCCTTCATGGATGGGTCAAATGCAAAGGTCACATTTGGATGGGTTGCACTGTGGGCTGTGCTGTGTTGTGTTCACAATGACAAATATTCACTCGCTTTTACTTTAGAATTTTGGAGTATATTTTTTGCAATTTGAATTTTGCTTGAAAAACTTTGAAAGACTTTTTGGTTTTAACTAAATTCTTCATTTTCTGTGGTCAGATTCATTCTTTCTTTTTTATTTTTCATCGAAATATGCTGCATCGATCCCTGAATTCATTGCTTCCCCACAAGTCTTGATATTTTGACATATATCTGACATGATATTTTGGAAGTCATAAGAATACTTGATTGTCTCTGATCAAATGGGAAATCATTGAATTGCATGAAAATTGGTATTGTAGTGCTCGAGATCAGTTTGTGAAGGTCTCAATCTTGTCTCGGACTCGACCGTATTGGTACTCGGTCTTGTCATGGACTTGGACAAAGAGGACTCTGGATTTTATTTGGAGACCAGCCAAGATCACAACTCTGAGAATATTATTATTAATAAGCTGTTTACTGTTTATTATATATATATAAGAGAGAAATATTGAATAAACATCTTTAATGTTGCTTAGGCTTTGCATCTTCAACTTATTTGACATGTGGTGTAAAACCTGCATTTGTCCCGGTCTCAGTCTCATCTCGGTCTCACCTCACCCTGCTCTCGGCAGGACTTGGTCTTGGTTTAAGTGGTCTTGACTACAACTCTAATGAAAATTCCTATATTATGAGGCACTAATATACCATAATACATGGCATACATAAGGTGTGTCCGTGTTCATCAAGTCAAAATTCAAAAGTTACAAACTCAAAATGCTGGAAAAACATGTAAGTGAAGACTAGACAAATGTTGAAATATGTAAGAAAATAGCATTTTAAAGAAGGCAAACTGAGACTTATTAAAATGAAAGTGTAAGACATGGTGGGCCAATGCAGAAACCAAAATGATAATTAACCCTGGCTCATAAAGTTGGGCTTGAGGTTGGACACCAGAGGTCTAAAAAGAACAAAACACAAAGAGCAGTTTTAGGGCACATACACGGAGATCCTGGCCAGGGTTCGATTTTGTTTGAAGCGGGCTTAACTCTCCATTTAATGAGCGAATCTGTCCACTTCTGTCCCAATTAGCTTTTAATTTGTTAGTCTTTAAGCCGTTCGGGTCAGCTAAACTTTAAAGGCTCTGTTGGCAAAAATATTTTTGCCATAATTTCCAACTTGTGCTGTTTGAACGCAGATTTTCCACCTCAACTAGCTTTAAATATACTGCAGAGTGCAGAGTGTGTGGTGATGGAGGTGATGAAGGGCAGTGGGATGTTCACTCGTCTGCATCGTGAGACCATCATCACTTGGCTAGGCCCTCAAACTCTCGACTCGGACGTTCTCATTATCGACCCCGGGCTGGAGACGATCACCGACTCCATTGATTTTGTGCTCATGTTGATCAGAGCAGAAGCTGTTGTGCTCCTTAGCTGGTCCTTATAACACACACACACACATACACTACTGATATCAGCTCAGGGACAGCCGTGTCATTAGTCTGTTTTTAAGATTAAGTTGCAAATGTGTCCAACATTTTCTAGCATTGTCGTCAAGCATATTTCTCATTTCAAGTGTATGTTTCTTTCTTTAACCTTTCAACGTCGATGAACGCAATTTGCGATATTTATTAATAGCTCACACCTTACATACCCTCAGAATCAACAGAACGTTGGCAACTTTATGCACCACAGTGGACCATAGATGAAATTTCACCAACCGTCTTATTGCAAAGGTGGCACCCTATCACAATGCCACACTTGAAGTCACTGAGCTCTTCAGAATGACCAAATGTTTGTAAATGGAAACCGCATGACTAGTAGGCCTGGTGGTAGGACACTCGCCTTTGGACCAAGAGGTTGTGGGTTCGAATCTGACCTCTGACATTACCAACACTGGGTCCCTGAGCAAGACCCTTAACCCTAAGTTGCTCTCAGGGGGACTGTCACTGACATTAGGAAATGTAAGTCGCTCTGGATAAGAGCATCTGCTAAATGCTGTAAATGTAAATGTGGGATTGGGTACTGAGTTCAGTACTTTTAAAGTTACCGACCAAATGATGTTGACCACGCGACATGCAACATTTACCACGCAGAATGCAGAACTGGAGCTAGCAATACGTCCAACTTGAGGAAACACCTTGTGAAACATAAAATATATTTACGGCTGGATGAGTGTGTGGTGTTTGATTTTTTGCTGGCGGCGCCTATTTTTGATACCAACCCTATGAGCGTCAGCGTTCAGAGCTAAGCTAAGCGCCTTCATGATTCCAAGGAATGCGTTACAATGTTTACATGAAATAGGGACGAACACGGTGACGCTTTTCGTAACTTAGCAACAACTAGCGGCGAGAAACTACTTCCACTTCTAGTTTAAAAAAAACGTGTTTGGTGGACACATACTCTTAAAGCTACAGCTGCATCTACATCTACAGCGTGCACAGAGAGTGTTGAATCTACACCGTCGACAAAAGTCCCACTGCAGCTTTAGGTGATTAGTGATCTGTCTGTGTTAGTTATTGTTCTGGGTTATTTTATTAAAACTGTAATAAATTCATATTGTAGTTGTAACATAAGAAACATTTGGAATTAGTTTGGGGCTTATTTATTATTACTATATTTTTTATGTTGATACAAACCAGGTATTACAGATTCAGAGCAAGGTATCGAAATGAGGTACCACTGAGTATCGGTACCGAACACCAGGTGAACCGATATCAGTTCAGATGTGAAAGGGACCAAACCCTAATGACTAGGTGCTTGGTTTCATACACGTGTGGCAATGGATTTGACTAAAAATTCACATTGATATCAAAACCTGAGATGTTGTGCCTTTGTTTGTGAGGACTGGCCTATGTAAAGATTATTTGCAGTTAGTGTGTGTGCAGTGTTGGAGAGTAGCTGACTCAAATTAAGAACAATACTAACAACTACTTCTTAAATGCTGTAGTTTTTATAGTACCTCGCAGGTGTTTTTTGATGTAGGTGTTGAACTGGCAGGAGTGGCCTCTGATTGCCCACTAGGGGAGTTGAAATGAATCCCATAATCGATGCATTGCGATGCAGAAATGGACGATTCTGCATCGATGCAAACCATAATCGATTATATCTGGGGTTTATGTCAGCAGTGGTGCACAGCTGCATTGTAGTTGGTCTGTGGCGTGCAGTCCAGTTTCACTACTGAAATGAATTGTTAAAAATTGTAAATTTTTCTTCATTTTTCAAAACATTTTCAGATGATTTGGCCATTTATATGAATAATGAAGTTAATGCAATTATCTAAAAAGGTTATTTAAATATCTAAAAGAAAAAAAATACTAGAAAAAAGTTTAAGTGAAAAGTGAAAGTAAGTGATTATTTGTCATTGTGAACACACCACAGCACAACACACCACAACGAAATGTGACCTCTGCATTTGAACCATCCATGAAGGAGCAGTGGGCAGCTAGCAAGAGCAGCGCTTGGGGACGGTACCTTGCTCATGAGTACCTCAGTGGTAACTTTACTGGTCCTGGATTCTCACCTGCGACCTTCTGATCACGGGGTGAACACCCTACCGTTACACCAGCAACTGCCCCAAACTCTCCTTCCCTCCCCGTCGGGGAAATCGAACCCTGGCCTTCCGTGTGACAGGCGGAGATACTGTCAACTCCCTGGCAGTTGGAATTAAGCGGTTCAGTTCATGAATGAATAAATGAATTTATCATGTTTCTCATTTTTTGTCATTCATTTGCTACAGTGCAAAAGGTAAGTATTACTGGATGATGAAGCTTGGATGTAGTTAGCTACTTTTTCTCTGTAGCTTGTAGTGTAGCGAAAAGCTGTATCTTGGTTACTTTTACAAGTAGCTTGTAGCTTGAAAAGATTTCTTTAAACACTAGTTTCCCCATCACTGTGCCTGTGTGTGTGTGTGTGTCTGTGTCTGTGTGTGACCAAACTCTCTCCGAGCTAAATCCAGTGACAGCGTTTAAAGCCAAACATTATCGGCCTCTCATTGTCCATAATCGCTGCATTATATTACTGTCACTTTCCATTACGCTGCTGGGACTCTGGGGCTAAACAATCAAATTGGACGGGACCGGCGCTGGCTGCCCCGCCTGTAATCAGACGCTTCCCAAACACACATCCATCTCCCGCTCTCACACACACATTCACCCACACACACTCTGTCAAACTCAGCTCCCAGAAAAAAGCGAGGTGGGTGTGAGCCGAGCTCGCTGGCCGCGTTGAGCCGTGTTTTGGCGGTTCCGAATCGCCCCTTCTGCCCAGGTTCCTGGACGCCTCAATGCTGTTCTGGGTCTGGAACACTAACGCCAACGTGCTCCGTCCGACTCCAGGCCACAGGTGCAGTCCAGCGCTGCGTTTCCAAACCTGATTAAATCTGCCTTGCTTTCCTTCAGAACCAGTGGTGATTCAGTTTTGGTCCTATCACTGTAAAACATTTCCAGGTGGGTAACGATTACTCGGTGGACCCAAATGGGTTTAAGTGAGTGATTACTTGTCGTTGTGAACACACCACAGCACAGTGCACGCTAACATTTACAGCATTTTGCAGATACCCTTATCCAGAGTAACTTTCATTCCCTAATTACAGAGACAGTTTCCTGAGAGCAACTTGGGGTTTAGGTCAGCGACACAGTGATGGTAGTGCTAGAGGTAGGAGCCGAAGTGACGAACTCTTGGTCCAGATGTGAGTATCCTGACCACTAGACCAACACCAACACTGCATTTAGTGCACGACAAAGAAATGTGAGCTCTGGACTTGACCCATTTGAGCAATTATTTGTCAATGTGAACACAGCACAATGAAATGTGACCTCTGCATTTGACCCATCCATGAAGAAGCATTGGGCAGCTGATGTGGGCAGGGCCCGGGGAGCAGTGCTTGAGTACCTCTGTGGTACCTTTACCAGTCTGGGACTTGAACACGTCGAAATAAGAACGAACATGGAAATGCCAGATGGAAATTTCTCTGTCAAGGATTAAGCCTAGTCTTAGACTAGCTTTGAGTTTGAATGGTAAATCTCCATTTGTCCAAACTTCGTCCAATACTAGGCTTAATCCATGAGCAAGAAACCAGCCCACAGTGTTTAAGTTAATTTAGCATCTTCAAATTTCTGTGAATACATTGTCACTTTTACAGCATAGTTTTAGCTTTTGAAGTTGGCAAGTAACGAAAGAAAACTTTCCTCCTCACAAATGTCAGCACTTAGTGGCTTGCCGTTGTGGCGAGACAGATCCCGGAGTGCGAGAAGATGTTATCACAGTGTGGAACTTTGTCTTTATTATGCTGCAGTGTTGTCGCCTCGGTGACAGAGGCATGGTAGGTGTCGGAGGAACGGCAGTCGTAAACTCTCGCAACGCGGCGCTCCAGGCACCAGATGGTCAGAGATCTAACCCAATTAATCCGAACGTTTCCTCACAACCAGCCTGAGTTTGACAACAAGAAGTCAGAGTAGAGCACCTGACTGTCCTGTCACTACATTTCAGCGAACTCACTTCCTCATTACGTTTAGAAGATGCAGGAAACGTGTGTGATAAAAATGCCTCGCATTTACATTCAAAAATAACTATATGATTGATGGTTAATAAAAATAATAGTGGTTTTGTTCCCTTTTAATCAATTGTTAAAGAATCATTATAAAGGGGGACAAATCGCCAATTTTTCTACTAATTATATATACAGTATATGGCAGTGCCCAGGTAGCAGTGCTTGGGGACCTTGCTCACTAGTAACTCATTGGTACCTTTACCGGACTGGGACTTGAACCGGCAACTTCTGAACCCTAACCAGCATGCTACCAATTGCCCCTTATACTTTTTACAAGATTTATGAGGAGCATTTTTCAGGGCATCAAGGAGACAAATAACTATTATTTTTTGAACATGGAAATTAGTAAAAATTTAGAATAGCAAAAAATAAAACAAAAAACTTATAAAACATAAAACTGGATAATGGGGGTCTAGTGGTTAGGATACTCGCCTCAAGAGATTGTGGTTTTGAATCCTATCTCCAGCACTACCATCATTTTTGCTCTCAGGGAAAGTCTCCTTGAAACGGAAGTTGGTCTGGATAAGAGCTCTTGCTAAATGCTGTAAATGTGAATGTAAATCAAAAGCACATTTAATTCAGAAAACATGCCAAGCACTTCATATTTGAAAGTTAATTTTTTGATTTAGGCATTTTATCAGCATATCGGTTTTAAAAAATAACCAATCACCAATAACTGATAATTGGTCATGCTGATAATCGGTTGATTCCTAACATTTATTACTCAGCTACTGCTTAAAATACTTCCAGAATGTTGCAAATTATGTACTTTAAGCAAGTGAGTGATTATTTGTCATTGTGAACACAGCACAACACAGCACACAGCGCACCACAACCAGTGCATGTGACTCATCCATGAAGGAGCAGTGGGCAGAGTGACTGGGGACGGTACCTTGCTCATAAGTACCTCAGCGGTACATTTACCCATCCGCGACATGAACCGGCAACTCTCTGGTCACAGGGCCAACTCCCTAACCGTTATGCTATCAAATGCCCTATCCCACTTTTACTTGCCCCCTATTTACCACTTTGTGCTTCTTCGTGACGACTCATAAAGGCAGCACTGTCCCCAAATCAATGATGTTTTCTTTCACCACTAGCAGAAGAAACGGTGGACTGGACTTAGGGTTGGCCAGTTAATCGATGTAATATTTACAGTGCAAGCTATGAGCTATGAGCACAAAATTCAAACAAAACCCCCCAACAATTCGAATAATCATTAATTACTTGTAATCGTGGTAAAAACATTGAAATTGATTTGAAGTCGTGTCGTCCAGTCCTCAATGAGGTTAAAACAAATAATAAATGCACATTTCTCTTCCCAGAGCCCTAACGAACGTTAGCTTAAGGAGGATGGTGTCGTAATTTGGTTTCGCACCGATTCTCCGCCGCTAATGGATTTGACACACAGCAGGCAAGAGGAGCCTCGGAAATATATCTTGGGGTTTGCGAACGACGCGAACGCCAGCGTTAGCCTTTCGTTTCTGATCCCCCGGCTAATTTAAGACACCTTTGAAGATGACTAATGACAGAGAGGAGGAATGCAGCGAAGCCATTAATTGCTTTAACTTTTGCTGCTTTAATTAGGACTTCACTAGAGACAAAGATACAGAGATCTGTGTAGCTTTAAAATACTAATCTTCCTCGCACGCTGTCGCTACGGGAATTATGCAGCCTTGACTTCCCCATCTGCTTTATGGACGAAAGGGTGGAATGCCTGTGTGGAGCTTTGCTTTTTAAAAGAAAATTGTGATTTTCTTAAAAGAATCTATACATGAGGTTGGTTTTGAGAGAACAAGAGGATTAAGACACCAAGACTTAACTAGACTGGCAGTTCCTGAGGAAATTGCATGATTGCAATGTGGTAAAACAGTTGAAAGTGATAAAAGTAGTGAAAAGGTTATAAAGGAGAAATAATAAAGACTCTATATATTTCTGCTGATTAGAGTTGACCTAGCTGTTAAACTAAGAGCTGTTGAATTTATGTAAATATCCCTCCTTGTGGCCAAAAAAGAGAATGACAAGCTTAATGGCGATGCCCCCTTGTGGACACAAATAGAGAATAACCCTATTTTTTTGACCTGAAATGTAAACAAATGAAATTCTGAATATATATCTTAATCTCTGAATATATGTAATGAAACTTTGGATATACAGTATATATGTGTATATACCACTAACATCAAAATGAGCAAAAATTTTAAAACTTCATTTGACGAAATTCACAGTCTTTTTGGTTACATTTTTTCGATGTCTGCCGTTTAACTTGGACAAGTTTCTATCCCACCTTTCGGTAATCCGAACTGATTTAAAGAAACTATTAGTCTAAGATGCAAAATCAGCCGTTTATATGAAAACTCAAACGCGGGAGTCTGAAAATGTCAATTCTTCCACTTTTAGCATTCACAGGCTTTTACAGAGGATGACCTTTAGCGCGCAGAGCCACACAAAGCCGGCGGCAAACTCTTCCTTTTTTAAACCCTTATTTTTGAGACTACATGAGAAACGGCTTACGTTACAGTAGCCGTTAAATATATGGAATGAAACTCTGGATATACAGTATTGTCATGACCCCCCTGGACTTTAGCCATACAAGCCCCTGGACTTATGTTGAGCGACCAGCAGATGCCGCCATTGTTCAGCGTTCTGTTCTGTCTCGTGCTCTATGTCAGTCAAAGTCTTTGTCCCACCTTCCCATTGTCTCTCATTTGTAGATCACTGTTCATTAGTGTGTGCACCTGGTTCTTCTTTGCTTTGGTCCAGCCCCCTGTTTTGATTTGTTGTCACTTCATTGGTTTTCCCTGATTATTTTCTGATTGCTTTTTGATTGGTTCCCCTTTGGCTCATTGATCCAGCCCCTCGTTTCTGTTTTAGGATTTAAGCTCAGTTTTCCCAGTGTTGATGGTCCACCCTCACACTACCCTTCCTATGTCGGCGTGCTTCGTTTGTGTCCAAGTCCCAAAGAATGTGTTCTGTTTGGTTTATGGCTCTCGTGCCCATTTATGTTCTGTTTTTTGTGAGTATCTGTTAATAAATGGCTTGCACCGTGACCTCGCCTCATGTCATGCCGACACCAAACGTGATGAGTATATATGTGTATGTACACACCAAGAACTTGGGGCAAAATCCAGCATTAATTTGTTCTTGTATTTTTGCTTTGATGTCTTTTTATTATAGTTTTAAATATTTGTTTTATGTTTTAGATCTTTTCTTCATGTGTGAACTCTAATGTTGTTTTTTTTTGTCTTACCCGGCACAGGTGCATGCCTAATCACTGTGAGCACGGCGGCCGATGCGCTCAGACGTGGGACAGCTTCACCTGCTCGTGTGAGGGAACTGGCTACTCCGGAGCCACCTGTCACACGTGTAAGTACATCGTCCTGTACAACACAGAACCTGATGCTGAAGGAAAACCAGCGCAGTGCCTTCATTTGCTCCTTTTCAAAAACTTATCAAGAAATGTTGGATGAAGGTTTGATTTTCATGTTCTTGAGTGAAAGACGGTGTTGAACGTATCTAGTCTGATTTATCTGATTTTCCGTTTTATGTGGCCAGAACTGATTAAAAGCTTAAACTGTGGAATTTTAAGAAGAAAGATTAAAATAAGTTTATTAATATTGACTTATGGGTTGACATTAAATGCATCTCAAGATTTAAGATTGAAGGACTTGATTTTTCAAGTATATGTGAAGTTAAAGAAAATGCTGCAGTAATTTAAACATATATCCAATTTTCCAAAGTCCAAAGTCTCATGGTTTTCCATTCTTATAATTGTAGTTCACAGAATAAATGACTATATTAACATATTGATTATACTGTAGATTCTGTTTCTGAATCTTTGTTGGACTCATGATACAGTCAAGTTGAGTTACAGTTTGGGGATTTAGACTACAACTTCAAAATGAGCAAAAAGTTTTGGCTTCTGCACAATCTGTTTACATTTTAATTCTCTAACCTCTGGTGAACTGAGATCATTTAAGTAACTGAATATAGCTGCAAGCAGTAAGGAGGGGGTCCAAGCAAAATACACAAAAAGCATCACAAAAGAGTCAGCACTGCTCATTAACAGTGTCTGTTTATGTCTGTGTCATAGACACACCACCACACACCGCTGATACTGATGTTTGACATAAAATAAAACCACATAACTACATTAATCATATCGAGACATAAGGAGTTAGTAAAATGTAAAACAAAGTGAAATGACAAGATAAAACCACATAGCTACACTGATCGTATCAAGATGTGAGGAGTTGGAACATGGTCAAGCTTTTTTTTTGTTATGACAGTAATGAGTTGAGTTTATGAAGAAACTAACCTCTAACAGTGTTCATATGAGAATTATGTGGTTTTCTATAATTTCATGTAAATTGTAACAGCCCTGTTATGACATCACATACATGTAGTGTTTTAGCACCCCTAGAGGTCAAAACGTGTTTTCCTTTGCTATAGCGCAAATGATTGGTTGATTACTATGCATTTCAGCCTATGCCGAGATGCACACCATTACTGACCATGCAATTTACGTTTCAAGCTGCACAATCTATTTTGTGTGGAGGGTGAAAAATAATTTATTACTACTACTACTACTACTAATAATAATAATAATAATTAATAAATAAAGGCAGAAGTGGCAATGGTAGGGTCCAAGCGTGAGTACCAATAAGCAGCACAATAGCAGCTGATGCAGTAGGCGTCAAAGAAAGCATTCAGTGAGTCAGAAGTCAAAATTATCCAAAAAATGCAAAAAAGCTCTATTATGACATCACATAAATTCATGTAGTGTTTTAGCACCCTCTGTTGTTCAAATAGTATCTTTCTATAGTTCCCTCGTCCATATCTTAGTGTTGATTAACTACATTAATCATGTCAAGACATAAGGAGTTAGAACGTAGAACAATAAAGTGAAATGACAGAGGGAAAAGAATTAAAGATGCTTCTTAAAGCCTCTTTTGTTATGACAGCATCAATAAGTTGTGTTCATAAAGACACAAACCTCTAACAGTGTTCATGTAAGAACTGTATGGTTTTCTATAATTTCATGTAAATAATAAAAGCTCTGTTATGACGTCACATAAATGTATGTAGCTTTTTAGCACCCCTTGTGGTCAAAACGCGTTTTCCTTTGCTATAGTGCCAATTATAGGATAATCACTATGCTTTTCGGCCTGTGCGGAGATGCACACCATTCCTACTTACCCTGAAAATTGATGTGACTTACAGTTCAAGCTGCACTATCTGTTTTGTAGGATAAAATAAATTGTTGTTATTAATAATAATGATAATGATAATAATAATAATAATGACACAGAACAATTACTAGAGGGTTCCTCTAATAATCAAAGATGCAAAAACAGTCTCCTGGTTTCCTATTCTAGTAATTGTAATATACAAAATAAACTAGCAGGTTACTCTAATAAAATGCAGAGTTCATCTAATCTAGGAGGCTGTATGATTTAATTCAACTTGAAAAGAAAAATTGCTTGTTTTTATTTCTTTTGCAGTTTGAGGTTTCAGATAACCACTGCATCATCAAAATGAGCAATAAAAAACTTCAATTTACCAAACTCCCGGTCTTTTTGGTTACACTTTTTTATGCTTGCCATTTAACTCGGACAAGTTTCTATCCCACGTTTCAGTAATCTGAACTGATTTAAAGAAGCCATTAATCTAAGATGCAAAATCAGCTGTTTATATAAAAACTCAAACACAGAAGTCTGAAAATGTCATTTTTCCGCTTTTAGCATTCACAGGCTTTTACAGAGGATGACCTTCAGCGCGCAGAGCCGCACAAAGCCGGCAGCAAACTCTTCCTTTTTTTATACCCTTATTTGTGAGACTACATGAGAAACGGCTTATGTTACAGTAGTGTTAAGTCGCTCCGAGGGCGGACGGCCTCGACAAGGTCGTCGCTTCTTACCGGTACCTTCTTTTGAAGGTCTCTTATGCATAACTTATGGCATTTTTTGTTGTCACTTTCACGACCAGCGCATAAAAGATTATCAAGTAGCCGGCGCAGGTCTTTCAGCCCACAGCACTTATGCTAAAGGCGGTCGGCGACACGTTTTTACGCGCGTTTGCCGCTCGATTGTCTCCGACTGTCTGAGGCTGTGAGGGTTTTTATATAACGCTGATATCAAACTCCATTGGTCTATTTGTCTTAAAAGGGAATGGAAAAGCAACGTGATGTCGAATGTTGCTTGTTAAACTCCACAAAAGGCAAATTTTCCACTTCACTGTAGAGTACAACAGCACACAGTGCCCTACTCTACACTACAGTACACACTACAGCACAGTACACTACACAGCAGAGACAGGAGGAAGTCATTGTTTTGCAAGTCTCAAGTCTCTAGTCAAGTCCCAAGTCAAGACCAACAAGTCCCAAGTCAAGACCAACAAGTCCCAAGTCAAGTCCACATCCTTAAATTTGAGTTTCAAGTCCTAAACAAGTCATAATGCAATTTTTACTAAGGATGCACTGATGGGTATCAGGGTATCAGCCGATCCCTAGTACTGATCCGATATCTTTTTTTTTATTATTATTACCTTTACAGTCCTAAGAGAATTTGGGGTGTTTGTCTGTACCTTTGTTTTTAGGCTTATTATAGTGTTTGTGTAGAAGTTAGTCATACATTCAAGATTCTTTATTTGTCACATGTAAATTCTACAGGTACAACATGCAGTGAAATGTATCCTGATCCGCTCTTTGACCATGCAATTAGGGCAAAAAAATTAAAAATAAATTTAATAAAATAACAAGGAGAACAATAGAACCTTAAAATAAAAGGAGATAAAGGGGAAGAGATAAAAAGAAAATAAGCTATGACATATACAATAAGGTTGCCTTATAACATGCCTTATGTTGTTGTGTTTAGGACATAAGGACGGTGTCTGTTTTATTGGATGTTTATTATGTAGAGATTTTTTATGGCTTAGTACTATGAAGATAAATAAGGTTAGTTGCAGGTGGAAACACTTCTTTATTCATTTAGAATCCATCTGCATATAGAATACAATTATTTGGTAATAAATATAGCATCCTTCTGTATTTATTTTTTACTCTCTAACATTACAGAATGTAAAACAGGTTTTTTCTGATTAATTGACTCACTTTGACAAACTCGCGTCTCTTAATGAAAACGTTGAGTAAACGTCTGTACTGTGAGTAGAACGCTGGTTGTTTTTGTTATTTATCAGATAATATAAGCTGTGTGTGTAATAAAGGGGAAGATTTGACTGAACGGGAACACTTTAGTGAATGTTGACTTTCCTGTGAGAGATGTGCACACTAAGTAACACAGTGAGGAACACGTAGATTGCAAGCGAGAGCTGGTGGTGATAAGGAAATTAAATAGTATAATTGCATATAATTTGCATTTGGGGCCATAGTGTGTGTTGTTGTTATTGTTATTATTGTTATTATTATTAATAAATATGTAATAATAATAATAATATATATATATGTAATATGTATATGTATATGTAATGCTGTGTAGGTATGGTTTCGAGTCACATGACAAGTTCAGAATCACATGACTCGAGTCACACCTCTGCACACGCTCTATTGAAGAACTCAAGATGTTACATAGTTGTAAGTGATTAAATGGCATGTTATGGTTATGTAAATGAATCTTATTTTCAGTTCGCCGTATTTTGTTTTGTATTTTAGATACAACTTTTTCTAGCATTTAGAGGTTCAACCACTTCGTATATGCTATATGATTGTAAAAGCGGCGTGGTCTATTCGTTTCATGTACAGCCTGCACTGTGGGCTATGCTGATGTGGGGATGGTCCTCTGACCACACACATCAAAAAAGAATATTATGCACCAAGAGGGGGACTACAATACGTTCATATAGGTTTTAGCTCATATCTCTGGACCCATAGATAAACTGCTGGACCCGTTGATAACTTTCTCCAGGGTTCCTGGTATTTGGTATTATTGTTTTATTAACGTGTATTCTGCTTTCGAATTTGATGGTAAAAACTGTGTCATTCTTCTTAATGTGGAAACAGTCTTAAATGTAGAAGTTGTTTTGAGTTTTAAACTATCTTTCCCATCTTCCATCTTCTTTTATAACAATGATGTCTTTGTCCTTCTAGCTATCTATGAACTTGATGGAGTGTAGGGCCTATAAGCACTTGGGAAGATAAGGTCTGATGTCTGGATAGACGAATGCTGTGGACCTCTCCGGACCATTTAAAGTCATTTGCAACATGACAGGTACATTATACAAAGACTGAGACATGACTACATTAATAGTGGTGGAAAAAAACTAGAACATGATGAAGGAAATTCATTTCTTTCATTCATTCATTCATTCATTCATTGTTATCAAAATAGCTTAATCCCAACTGGGGAATGGCCAGAGGACGGAGCCTGTGCTGGAACTACCCCGGAAGATGAGGGACTTACTTGGACACCACACATGAGGTACCACACAGACTCACTAGTCACATTCCCATTCACACCTTACAGGCCAATTTAGAGTCACCAATTAACCCTAACTAGCAAATAACACGGGGAGGCATAGGCGCTCCATACAGAAAATTTCTGGCCGACCTGGGGATCGAACACCAGGACCTTCTCGCTGTGAGACGGCAGCACTAACCTGCACCGCATGCCGCCCCAGAAGTTCTTTTATTAATTACATTTAAGGCAGGCCTTATATAATAATATGTATTAATAATAATAAATAACTGCAAGCAGTGATTCTGAGGCCATGCAGTTTGTAGCTTTATCAGTTTTGTGAATCCTTGAAGTGGACAGGCGTTGAAAAATGTGCGTTTCATCTTTATCCTAGGGTGCTACGGTTAAAACATATTAGGCAAAACCTTGAAATGGCAATATAGCGCCACCAACTGGCAGAGTGGTGCAATTTTTGACACAGGTGGTGGGAGGGGTGCCAGACCTACCTGCCAAATTTCAAAGCTGTAGCCCACCCAGAGCCGGATTTCTATGACACTCGGTGTGTGGTGTTGCAGTCCCATGCCAAGCCAGAGCACATTTATGCAAACCGTAAGGCCAAATTAAAAATATGCTCAATAATAATTAAGAAAGTGTCTTAGGATTCAAATGATACCAGTTGCATGCAGATTGGACAAAATCAGAACTAGTTAGCCAGAGATGGTTTGCGCAATGTGCAAATAGCAAAAATCAATATGGCGAGAAATAGATGCAAGAGTCCTATAAAGGTCGTCTTGTCCCAAGGAATAAGGCGATTATAAGATGACCCCGGAATTGGAGCAACGGTTCAAAAGTTATTAGGCAAAATGCATGTTTTTTGGAAAAATGCAAAAAATAGCTCATGTTGGTGGAATTTTTTTGCCTGGTATTGGGTGGTGCCGGACCTGCAAATTTCAAAGCTGTAGGTCTTCTGGTTTTTTATCCACAATGTGTTTTAAAAAAAAAAATCATGCGATTCAATAGGGTTCACACAGTGTTCACTGCATGGCCCTAATAATAATACATTTTTAGGCACTTCACTCCAGGACACGTCACAAAATAGAATCGACCAAAATACATATACAAAATACATATACAAAATACATATACTATAAAATCAACTAATTAATGCTACATAAAATAAAAAGATATGAGTATACAGAGTTTACTATATATAAAAAGCTGAAATATTTCACTTCCATGAGATGTATATAGCATATGAAGAGTTACTTTTTAAAATTAACGAAAACAAACAACCTTTTTCACAATTTTCACAGTTGACAGGGTGCCAGTTAGGGCGATGGTTCATCGGAAGAAGCGCCTGTTCAAATCAAAGGACTCAAGTAAGGTAATACTGAAATTACTCATGAGCAGAATACCATCTTAAGCACTGCTGCATGTCAGCTGCCCACTGCTCTTTCACAAATGGGTCAAAAGCAGAGGTCACCTTTCATTGTGGTGCAGCGTGTGCTGTGCTGTGTTGACAATAACAAATAATCACTCACTTTCATCCATCTTAAATCAGCAGCAGCAGGAGTTTTACTCAGAGTGAGATTTACTATAAATTGAGGAGCTTTCAGTAATTTAACACACATACGTTTATTTTCACGCCATATGTTAAGCCCCAAGCTGGACACTCACATTGTTTAAACAAGTCTTGTCTTCAACTCTGACTTCTTTACTTCAGGGACAAAACCCCACAAACGTTGACATTCCCAAGACAGTTTGAGATGACGCTCCAGTTTAAACGTTCCATGTGTTTCCAAGGAAACCTGGCACCATAACCAAACGAATATCAAATATGAAACAAGTCGCTTACATAAACCTGGTACCAGCACATGAAATGTTTTTTTATTTTTTTGGCCGGGTGCGATGCGAACAGCTTGAGAAATCCCGGCACTAATGCGACGGGCAGCGCAGATGCCAGTTAAATGAAAAACATGCAAATTCAAAACAGTTATGAAGTTTACTGAAGGCGTTCCAGGATCGTTATTCTGAAGCTTCTGGTGGGAGCGATGATGCTTCGGGGCAATTGAAAGAAAGGAATTAAGTAGAATAATAATAAAAAATATATCAAAAGGAATTTCTCTTTAACAACCTGCTCAGCCATTTGCTAGATGCTTATTTCCATTCCATTATCTTAATTATACGATTGTTGAACGTAAATAAAAAGGTATCGGGCCATTAGTGACATGATGGGGCTAATAAGGTTGAGTTATTTTAGAGAAGACATGCACTTCTTCCGCAGTTGCTCAAAAAAACGGAAATCTGATAATTAGCTCTACACCTTTGGGACGATTCATGCACTTTCTACAAAATTAAGGTCCTAGATTATGCGTTGTGAAGGTGCAAAACTGCCGTGCATATCATATTCAATAATGCATTGAACTTTTTATATCAGGCTTATGAATAAAATAACAATCCAAGTTATTAATGAAAGTGAGTGATTATTTGTCATTGTGAACACAGCACAGCACACAGTGCGCTACAAGAACAAATGTCACATCTGCATTTGACTCATCCGTGAAGGAGCAATGGGAAACTGGCATGCAATGGGCAGCATCCGGGAAGCAGTGGTACCTTTACCAGGCCGGGATCTGAACCGACGACCGTCCAGTCACAGCACGAATGCCATAATTGTTATGCTACCAAGTGACTAATATACATTAAAGCTGTTATATTTTTTATTTAAAGCTGTTTTAGATGATTTAAGTGTATTTAATCTATAATGAAATGCAGCGTATTAATGTCTTATTTTTTACTTAAGTCTTATTTTTTTACAATCATTTTCACGTGTCAGCAGCATGATCACTTTTTCAAAACGCTCAACACATTCACCAAATCCTTACACCATGTCCGCTAAACCGAGAATACTTTTGCATTGCTTTCACAAAAATGCATTCATTGACGCTTTCTTCCGAAATTCATAAATCCCTCAGTCAGCGTTCACCAGGAGCAAAACTGTACATTCGCAACATTTTTGCATGAATTTGTTCAAAACAGTTCACATTCAGTTCAAAAGCTAACAATGAAACTCCTGTTAATTCCTGTCATTCTGAGTTTATTTGCAGCCGTGTTGCCATCTGTACAAAAGTGGTGATGTTTACATATAATTATATTTGCACAATTTGCAAAAAAGTTTTTCCCCAGTGTATGGCAAGAGAAAAAATGTAAGATACATGATGCCTGTCACTTGTTATTTTTCCACTAAATCTTAGTTTTCATTTTATTTATTTTATTTAAATATAAGTAGCAGTTTTGTTTAATAATATGCAAAATAATGACTACAAATAGACCAATGAACAATTGAAAACTCTCATATATATATAACAACTTTTTACTGTTTTTACTGAAAATCTGTTTTGCGGGATTAAACTGTGCTTAAAGTCATATAGTGTAAACCCTCTAAACCCATCTCAAAGTCACTTTAGGTTAAACCATCTTTTAAGTACCTTTAATGCAAGATATAATCCACTTTTGGTGCTCTGAAGTTGAAGCACAATGACCCATTGAATTCATTGACCCACACTGGCCCTAAGCTGCTCAAATCAAATTCAAATTACTGGCACTTGCTTACAGCGTGAGGTCTGGGTCCACTCCCAGCTGCCTCAACCGTCTCATACAGACTTAAATTCCGTCTTGCTCTCTCCACTCCTCCAACCAAAACCGTCTCTACGCACAAGGAACACCAAGTCCAGACTGTTCTCCTCTGTGGTTCCCCGATGGTGGAACGAGCAACCAGAACACGTGCATCATTCTACGTCTTCAAGAGCCTCTTCTTTTCAGAGACCTCATCTCTTAGATCACTGCCCATCCTTCATGACTGACTAACTGACGATACCTTCACCCTCCTAAACTTAGCACCCACTGTTAGTTCTTACCCCGTCCCAAGCTTGAGTGTTTTTCCCAATTGTAAGTTGCTTTGGATTGAATTTGATTTGCGTCTGCCAAGTGTAATGTAACGTGATGACTGATCTGTGTGTGCGTGTGTGTGTTTAGAGGATAAGGTGTGGACGACAGTGGTAAACAACCTGCCAGCGCAGACGTCGGTGACGGGTTCGAGCCGTGAGAGGCGAACAGTGCTGCAGCTGAACTACAGCGCCACCATGGAGCAGATCAGCGCCATTACAGGAGTGGCCGAGCACTGCGAACAGCACGTAGTGTACAGCTGCCGCATGTCACGCCTCCTCAACACGCCAGGTACACGCTTAACTGTCTTACTAGTATCTGCATGACTAGAATGTGCATTAGCCCGAACTTAGCCTAGAAAGTAAGCGCTCATGGATTTGCTAATGGTAGCACTAGCATTAGTGCCGACCAAGTTTGTGTTTAAATGTTTCTTAGAAGCAGTACTGTCTTCTCCTTGAGTCTAGTTTCGACTTTTTATGAGGCCTCGCTGAAGGGCTTTTCTCTGCCTGTTAAAATGCTGCCTAACAAGGCAGGAACCTTGCAATGACATGAGTAATGAGACGGCTGCTGTCAGAACGGAACACACCCCCTGAGTTCATATAGCTAACTGAAGAGAAGGAGAGTGCAATTTAACAATTAAAATCGTGGTTAGCATTTTATTGATGCTGATGGTGCTTCTGATGCAGATGCTCTCTCAACACTTCTGTCAGAACCGTTTTGCAAAAGTTCAGTTACCTTACAAAAACAAAAAAGTACACATTGTGTATTTAAAAAAAAAAAATTGATTATTTGTCATTGTGAACACACCACTGCACAGCACAAATGTGACCTCTGCATTTGACCCATCTGTGAAGGAGCAGGTTGGCAGGTTCGAATCCAGAACTGGTAAAGGTACCGCTGAGGTACTCATGAGCAAGGTACCGTCCCCAAGCACTGCTCCCTTAGCGCTGCCCTTGCTAGCTGCCCACTGCTCCTTCACGGATGGGTAAAATGCAGAGGTCACATTTGGTTGTGGTGCACTGTGTGCTGTGCTGTGTTCACAATGACAAATAATCACTCACGTTCACTTTTAATAGTGTCTCACCTGCATTTGGAATCAGTCGAAGGATGGCCAGAGCCTGGACGGGTGACTGAGTAGCGTTACTCTTTCCTCAAGACAGCTAACATCAGTTCATCAAGCATAACCTTAATGTCACAACTGTGATTGAAAATGTTATTTTAATCCTACCTTGTGTGACGTGCTTGTGTCCGAATCCTACTGAGATGAACTTGCACAGAGCAAGACTGTGTGTGCTCATACCGTACGTGTTCTAGTGTATGTTTGTGCTGCGAGTGGGAGTGTGTGTGTGTGTGATTGGTATGAATGGCTGTGAGCTGTGTGGGATGTTTGAATTGTGTGCTGTTGAGTGTAGGTGGGTGGATTATGAGCTGTTTGTGCTTGCTGTGTTCATGCTGCACATTCATACTATAGGATTAACGTACGTGTGTGTGTGTGTGTGTGTGTGTGTGTGTGTCCTTATAGAACTGCCGTCAGTGTTATTTTAACTAGGGAACTGAGATAAGTTGAAGTCGGGCTAGGTAATAAATCTTGCCCTCGACAGTGATTTTGATTAAAATTATTATTAACATTTTGTTAATAATTAAAAAATAATTTGTCAAAATATTTCCCTCTGTTGTGTTCATATACTGTCACTTTAAAAACTCACTATAACCCCATGTGTGTGTTTTTAATTTCATTTTCCATTTATTTTAAAATCACAATGAATGCAGAAAAGAACAAACCCAAAAGCAAATTGTTTATGTAAAATGTAAAATGCACAAAAAATGTCTCGTAGTTATGGGTGGGAGTTTGGCAGATGTGGGTGGAGTTTGGAGATTGTGGGTGTGGTAGTTATAGTGGAGTTTGGCAGCTGTGGGTTGAGTGGAAATTTGTTGGTGTGGTTTGGAGATTGTGAGTGTGGTTTGGTAGTTATGGGTGGGGGTTTGGCAGCTGTGGGTGGAGTTTGGAGATTGTACGTGTGGTTTGGTAGTTATGGGTGGGAGTTTGGCAGCTGTGAGTGGAGTTTGGAGATTGTGGGTGTGGTTTGGTAGTTATATGTGGGAGTTTGGCAGATGTGGGTGGAGTTTGGAGATTGTGAGTGTGGTTAGGTAGTTATGGGTGGGAGTTTGGCAGCTGTGAGTGGAGTTTGGAGATTGTGAGTGTGGTTTGGTAGTTATGGGTGGGGGTTTGGCAGCTGTGGGTGGAGTTTGGAGATTGTACGTGTGGTTTGGTAGTTATGGGTGGGAGTTTGGCAGCTGTGAGTGGAGTTTGGAGATTGTGAGTGTGGTTTGGTAGTTATGGGTGGGAGTTTGGCAGCTGTGGGTGGAGTTTGGAGATTGTGGGTGTGGTTTGGTAGTTATGTGTGGGAGTTTGGCAGATGTGGGTGGAGTTTGGAGATTGTGGGTGTGGTTTGGTAGTTTGGTGCAGACTTTGGCAGCTGTTTTGAGAGGAGTTTGATAACTATGGATCTTTCCTGTCTCCCGATTCCTTATCAGGTTCTCCATCCTTTCCTTTCTCTCTTCCCTCCTCTGTCTCATCTGTCTCTCTCCTCTCATCTTTCTTTGTCTCTCTTTTTAACTCTCTCTCTCCCCTTGTAGATAAGCTTTTTCTTTCTTTCTCCCTCTTACCCTCCCTCCCTCTGTCTTTCTTTCTTTCATACTTTTTATTTCTTTCTGTATTGTCTTTCTCTGTCCTCTCATCTGTTGTATTTTGATCTTGCTTTCTGTTATTCATCCATTCTTTCTTTCATTCATTCATTCATTCATTCATTCATCCTTTCTTTCTTTCTTTCCTTCTGTTTCTCTCTCTCTTATCTTTCCCCATCCCCTCATTTATTGTATTTTGATCTTTTGTTCTTTTGTTCTTTCTTTCTTTCTCCTCTCCATTGGGAACAGATTATATTTTTAGATTAGATTCTCTTCTTGTGCGGAAAATTCATTGGAACTGTGGCACGGATGAAGTTTGAGTGGCGTGGTACCAGGGTGTACATGTGAATGTGTGCATTAGATATTAAATGCATTAGAAGCTGAATAATGCATGTGTTCCTGTAGGTTTCTCTTGATTATCAGCATTGTTTATTTGGATTTTACTCGCTAATTAGACATCTGATTTTGAGTGATTTAAAGCAAACACCACGGAGGTAAAAACGTGGTTACATTTAAAAAGCAAACCACCCCTTAAACTGGAGGATGATCAGTCTGGCGTTTCCCCTTCAGGCAGCGTTCCCAGTAAAATGAAGAAAGAGTTTAATTAGACCTGGGCAGCGTGGCTTGAACACAAGGAGAGAAAGTACTTTCCAAAAATATCCTCTGGTAAATGGAGTGTCAGGTTTCATCACGTTCCCGCGTGGGCCGACAATCTGCTGGCAAATGATGCGTTGAAGCAAAACTACATGGAAGGGGCATTAAGTTCCGTACTTGGGAAGTTAAAGTATAATTCTGCAAATTTTATGATTTCTGTGCCTCTCCCCGGGGTGAGGAGCCAGGTCGGGTCTAATCTCACTCTCGCCCCCCTCTGGTCCGGAGTAAAACACACAGGGTGGTGTAATAACGAGGAACACAGTGGGATGCTGGGAGGAGGAGGAGGAGGAGAGAGAGGTGAGATTTGATTGACAGGTGGGTTTATCTACGTGTTGACAAGTGAAGCTCATGTTTATCATGTTATATCTATATATCTCTCTCTCTTTCATTCCTCCTTTCTCATACCCCATCTCTCCCCATATCCCATCTCTCTCTCTCTCCATTCTCTCATCTTTCTGTTTTTTTCTTTCTTTCTTTCTTTCTTTCTTTCTTTCTTTCTTTCTTTCTTTCTTTCTAAAGCCTCCTGCATTTTCTTTCATCCTATCTTCCTTTCTTTCCTCAGTCTCCTTCGCCCCCTCCCTTTCTTTCTTTCTTTCTTTCTTTTTTCTTTTTTTAGCCCCTCTCACCTCCTCCCTTCCTTTTTTTTTCTTTTTTTAGGCCCTCTCACCCCCTCCCTTCCTTTTTTTTCTTTCTAAAGCCTCTCTCCCTCCCTTTCTTTGTTTCATTTTTTAGGCTTCTACCCTCCCTCCATTTCTTCTTTTCTTTCCTTCTTTCTTTCTTTCTTTCTTTCTTTCTTTCTTTCTTTCTTTCTGCAGGCTCCCTCCCTCACTCCCTACATCCCTTTCTTACTTAAGCTTTCCTCTCTCTCTCCCTTTCTTTCTTTCTTTCTTCAGGCTCCCTCGCTCCCTTGCTCCCTCACTCGCTCCCTTTCTTTCTTCTAGCCTCTCTCTCTCTCTCTCTCTCTCTCTCTCTCTTTCTTTCTGTCCTTCTCATTTTTTCCCTATCTTTCACCTCCCCCTCTCCCTTTTGTTCTCTTACCTCTCACCCCCATTCACTCTCTCTCTCTCTCTCGCTCTCTCACACACACACTCTCTGTCTCTTTAATTATGAGTCTGTGTGTGTGTGTGGTTTTAAACTCAAACAGCTTCTCTTATTAGTTAATTTATCATGTTGTTCTCGGGTTAACGTGTGAGAGTGTCAGGACGGAGAGAATGAGAACAAATAGCGCAGCACCAGCGCTGAGCGTAATCAGAGCGTGACCGAGTCATCCAACTCAGGCAAAAACTGTGGCCCGGCATTAAAATGCAGATTCTCTTTCCCTCTTTTTTTGGTTCAGCAATGATTAGCGACGCTCAGACGAAGCGTGGGCGTGACGAAGAGATAAACTCACTCATTAGTTTGTTCTTCTTTGGCCCTTCCACCAGCCAACACATTCATATCACCAACATTCACACATACCGACCTGAGAACACAACAGTGGGGCAGATTACACCTGTTTATTAGTCTCCCTGATGAAAACAGCTGATGAAAAGAGTGTGAAATCTGCATGTATGAGGACATTCATCATACAGGGGAAAAGAACGATCTGGAAAAGCTCGGAATTCCTGGAGTTTCTTCAGGGTTTCTTCGCTTTCGTTGCTTAAAATGGAAAACACAAATCCGTTCATTTGTGTCTTCACATGTGACACACCTCTGCGTTTGACCCATCCATAAAGGAGCAGTGATCAGTTTTTGAGCAGTGTCTGGGGATGGTAACTTGCTCATGAGTACCTCAGTGGTACCTTTGCTGGTCTGGGACTTCGGCCATGTAGCCAACTCCCAAATTTTATGACCAATTGGCCAATCTTTGTTTCTCAAAGAAGATCAAAATTAATGAAGAAGAGTGACCAGCATACTGACAAGTGTTCCATTGTTATAAGCAGCAAAAAGAGTGGTCACTTGTGTCTGATTACAAAAAAATAGAATTTTTTTTCCCCCCATTTTTCATTTAAAGGGCTGATTTTTGGGGGTTGGGTTTTGGTTTTAACACACATGGATTGTGAACAACATTAAAACTCGCTCATTGTAAGACACCTAACAATGCTACATATTGATAAATTAAGGGTGCCCTGATTATCAGTGGCAATATTTGGAATTTTTATCAATATCAGTATTGGTCATTTTTTGAACCAGTATGTCAATAAAATAAACTTTTGCTACTTTGTAGATGCCTCTTTCACTTTGAAGTCATCACTTTGAATTTCTTAGTCAAAAGTTTTACCCCTGGGGGCGGCACAGTGGCGCAGTGGTTAGTGCTGTCGCCTCACAGCGAGAAGGTCCTGGGTTCTAACCCCAGGTCGCCTGTAGGGCCTTTCCATGTGGAGTTTGCATGCTCTCCCTGTGTTTGCGTGGGTTTCCTCCGGGTGCTCTGGTTTCCTCCCACAGTCTAAAAGCATGCACTATAGCTTAACTGGCCACTCTAAATTGGCCCTGTAAGGTGTGAGTGAGAGTGTGATTGTGAGAGTGTGTGTGCCCTGCGGTGTGTCAGTGCCTGCCTAGGGTTGGTTCCCAACTTGTGGCCGTACTTGACAGGATAGGCTCCGGTCCCTCCGTGACCCACGTTGGGATTAAGCGGCTCGGATAATGAATGAATGAATGAATGAAAAGTTTAACGTTTGGCAATGTTAAGAACATTATGACAATTTCTCAGAATTAAACGTATGCTAAAATTCCTTTCAATTTAGTATTATCTTGGAGTATTTCTTCATTTAATTTTGTCAGAAGATTTTAATTTACATCACACATATATCAGTTCAAAATATTTATAATAATTGGTCTCAGTATTGGCCCTGAATAAAAACATCACACCTTACAGGCCAATTTAGAGTCACCAATTAATCTATATTGCATGCTTTTGGAATGTGGGAGGAAACCGGTGCACCCAGAGGAAACCCACGCGAACACAGGGAAAGCATGCAAACTCTACACAGAAAGGCCCTACGGCCGACCCGGGGATCGAACGCAGCACTAACCGCTGCATCACCGTGCAGCCCAAAAATTCTGCTGTAAAGACTGTTTTCTACGTTTTATTTCTGTTATCATACAGCTTTGTATTGGAAGACAAACACCATGAGCCGTCCTGTCACTTTTAGCTGAACATCACTGCAGTATGAGCTTTCATGTCAGTGAGACAATAGTAAAGTGTTTGAAAAATCACAGATATTCAACTCAGAGTGTGTTTTAAATCGATGCGCTGTGTCAAAATGGCCTTTTCAGACTCAGCGCTACACATAGAAAGTGAGTGAAAAAGTGAAAGTAAGTGATTATTTTGTCATCGTGAACACAGCACAACACACAGTTCACCACAACCAAATCTGACCTCTGCATTTAACCCATCCGTGAAGGAGCAGTGGGCAGCTAACAAGCGTCCGGGGAGCAGTGCTTGGGGACGGTACCTTGCTCATGAGTACCACAGTGGTAACTTTACCAGCCCTGGATTCGAATCTGCGACCTTCAGGTCACGGGGCCAACACCCTACCGTTACGCCACCAACTGCCCATTGCTGTAGAGAAACATTTAGACATTTTTTGATCTGTAATTTCTGCAGTAGGTTTTTAGTTTAAGGGCATATGAGTAGCTATAACCCTTATTTAAATAAAACTTTCCATACAAAGTAAAAAAAAAACTCCAGTAAAAGTTCTTCATTAGAACAGTACTTGAGTAAAAGTACTGAAGTATCTGAAATGGATGGCACTTTTGAGGCAGTCACCAGATCACCAGTTCAAGTCCTGGACTGGTAAAGGTACCACTGAGGTACTCACGAGCCATCCCCAAGCACTGCTCCAAAAAAGCTATGCACTGCTCCTTCATGGATGCGTTAAATGCAGAGTCACATTTGGTCGTGGTGCACTGTGCACCTAACTATATGAGGGGTTCACTAATATCTGCAAACATCGTAACAGCAGTGACATGGAGATGCTAAAATTGATGTACAATAATTTTAATAATATACAGTATAATAATATAAATGATGGGCAAATATCAGCAATTTTCAAAAGTTGTGCAAATATTTTAACAGCAATCTACGTTTCAAAGTCAAAGTAAACGTTATTGTCATCTCTGCTATATACTGTACAGATATACAGAGAAATGAGACGGCGTGGCTCCAGTTTTATCAGTGCAACAAGAAAGAACAAGGAACAATGAACAAATAAGACATAGAATAAACAATATATAAATAGAATATAAAATATACACTTTAAACTAGAAATGGAATATTAAATATACATTTCAAACTAGAAGTAGAAAGGTCTGTAACAGTTTCAATATGAAAAACTTTATACAGACAGTCGATTAAATAACGCATTATCTCTTAAAAATCTGACCAACATTCAAGTTGGATCAAGTTTGTGCAGATATTGTAACAGCAGTGAAGAACTAGAGTCTGTGAAATACTTTCAATAATGTGTGCAGATGCAGTTAGTTAGAATGCGACCAACTGGATGTATTCACCTTCTGTTTGTTGGAATTTTCCAAAAAACAGCTTTTAAATATTGATGCAGCAGGCGGGCCGTGAAAAGCGGATAGGGCATGAGGAACATGATTTATAACGCGCTGATCAGTATGGATATGTTATTCCTGTCATGGAATTAAAGTCATGGAAAACAATCTGGTGATATTCAAAGTTTTATGGCAGATGTGTGAGAGCTCGACTCACATTTTTAGACTTATAAAGTAGCATTTAAACGCATTTTTGCAAAAAAATCACTATACTTATTGTCTCATTTTCCTAGCAAACGGGAAGTGGCTTAAGACGTTGGTGCAGTTGATGGCGTAAGGGCGTTAGGACGTTCGCTCCGTGATCGGAATATCGTCAGATTGAATCCAAGGACTGGTAAGGGTACCACTGAGGTACTCTTGAGGAAGGTGCCGTCCCCGGGCGCTGGCCGTGTTAGCTGCCCACTGCTCCTTGGTGGATGGGTCACATTTGGTTGATGGTGCACTGTATGCCGTGGTGTGTTCACAATGACAAAGAATCACTGACTTTTGCACAGTAAGTGTGTATTCCTCCTGTAATATGTGCATGTTACAGGAATAACATATCCATACTGATCAGCACGCCATAAATCACGTTCCTCATCCCCTAACCGCTCTTCACGGCCCGGCTGCTCCATCAATATTTAAAAGCCATTTTTTGACTTCTTTTTGGAAAATTCCAATAAACAGCAGGTAAACACATCCAGTTTCACATTCATGAGTTTGCATATGAGAGCCGTAATGTGATATTTGCCGTCGGCGCAGCAGGAACGGCGGTGATTAAAACGCCTTTGCCAAAACACACCCAAATATTGCTCCCCGAATCACACTGTCCAAGTGTAACCTTTAGCAAATGTTAGCCGAGTGTGCGTCGGGTTTGTTTTGGGTCGCTTGCTGTTTGCTCTTCCGAGGCCTGTTCCAGAAGCGCCGCGTGTACTGTAAATATGTTTTGCTCCCGGTGGCTGGGGGTTGAGTTTAATTAGAGAGAGGCCCGTCCCAGGAGTCAGGACAAATTTGCCACCGACTTTTTCCCCACCAAAAGTGAATCAGCAATAGGGGTTTGCACTGCTCGTCTGGTAAATAGCGACTTTAATTGCTGGCGGATTTTGTGGCAGAAACCTGAAATAAATCTGTAAAAACATTACGTGCTGAGCAAAGGTTTAAACAGGGTGAAGAGAAGAAAGAAAATAATTTTTGTGAGTTTGGGTTTTAACGGGCGCTCTCCAAAACTTTGGTGCTGAAGTTATAAAAGGTGAACGCTCTCCGTGGTGCTGAATGACTTCAGCAGTTGAGTGGTTCAGTGTTGGTGTGTTAGATTGTCGAGACATCTAATCGACAATAAATATCAATTAGTACCGCTTCATCTGAAAATTATACAGTACTTTGATTATGCTTAAAGCTTCCAGCAGACATGTGAATGTAAGTGATTATTTGTCATTGTGAACACACCACAGCACAGCACACGCTGCACCACAGCACAGCACAAGGCTGCACCACAACCAAATGTGATGGCTGAATTTGACCCATCCGTGAAGTGGCCAGCTGACATGGACAGCGCCCAGGGAGCAGTGTCTGGGGACAGTACCTTGCTCATGAGTGAGTACCTACATGGTTCGGGATTTAAACCGGGGCCCTTCCGATCACTGTTACACTACCACCTGTTTCACTCCCACTGTTCTGACAAAACGTCCTGAAACACCATATTGTAGAGTAAATTTATAATCATATATATATATCGATCTGTGCTACCTCATCAGAATATAATACTGTAATGGTTGAGCGTTCGCCCCGTGATCAGAAGGTTGCCAGTTCGAATCCCAGAACGGTAAAGGTACCACTGAGGTACCGTCCCCAAGCACTGCTCCTTGGGGGCTGCCCATTTTAGCCAAGCAGCGATCACATTTCATTGTGATGCACCGTGTTCTGTGCCATGTTGTGGTGCGTTCACAATGACAAATAATTACTCGCTTTCAAATTACCCTATCAGAGTGTCATCTGTTTGAGTCCTGGACCAGTAAAGGTACTGCTGAGGTACTCATGAGCATGGTACTTTGCCCAAGCACTACTGCCCACTGCTCCTTCACAGATGGGTCATATGCAGAGCTCACATTTTTGTTGTGGTGTTGTGCTGTGGTGTTCACAATGACAGTCACTCACTTAAATTGTATAAACATTACAGACTGGTTTCCTGAACATGGATTAAGGGCTTGTTTGCACGTTTGCAGATATTTGATAAATGCATATTTTTCTTAAAATACATTTCAACTTTGATAAAAGAGGATGATAAAATACTGTAAATAATGCTGATCTGTTTAAAACTAAATTAGTCAGCTTAAGTTTAAAGTTAGTCATCCCCTCAGGGGCCCTTGACTGTCCCGGGGCCGCAAACAGTTTACCTTTTGGTTGTAGTTAAAACTCCACAGATGTCACATCAGAACTGAAATCTGTACAAACTACTTGGTAAATGTTTAATCTCCTCAGTCCGTTCTGCCTCTTTATAAGGTTAAAGTGAGCTTTAAAGAAGCAGACACTAATTTATCATTATTTGATCAAAGCAGGATATTGTAGTTGAGTATAAAACTAGTGTTTATGCAAAACTTATAAAACATAAAAATCAACTGCACCAAACCTCATGTTCTTACCAGTGGGGCAAACTTGGCCTTGAGCCATAGCACATGAAAAGAACATTTCTACCTTCCTGTCTGCCATAGTCGTCACTCAAACTGCCTTGTCGTTGCTTAGAGTCTCTCAAGTCTGGCTTTGGAGGTCCGTTTTCTGTTATTTTTTTAGGAACAGGTTGTGATGGTGCCTCCGCAACCCAGTTTACTGTCCACGGTAACAAGCTGTCTCAACAAGAAGACACTGGATGCCTTTTCGGTGACTTTGAATAAAAGTTTTGACTTCCTTACATATAACGAGCACATTTGCATGGACGATGGCGAGGAGAACAAACTCGACAGCCACGTTAATGAGAAGTCTGGACGTTTCCGTGCTTCTTTGAGTATAGATTTGTGTCCCCGACTCAGAGTTAATGATCAGGCATGGAAAAGCACGAAACATTTCATTTCCAGGTGGAAGAGATGTGCAGCATGTTTTTAAATCGACCTTGAAGCAGTTGGTACCATACTGCTTAGGGAGTTTTCCCTGAGATCCTGAAGTGTCGCTGGTTCAAGTCCCGGAACAAATGGGAGAAATGCAGAAGTCTTGGGGCAGTTGGTGGCAGAACAGTTAGGGAAGTGGCCCCGTGATGAAAAGTTCCGGACAGGTAAAGGTACCCCTAATGGGAACAGGAATGGCGCTTGTCTGGTTTATATTCTGATAACCGTAAACTACTTCCGGGTTGCAGGGACTGCTTCCGGGTTGTCTTCGCGTCCTGTGATGACATCTTTGTGTACCTTCCAGCAGAGATGGGAAGTAAGGAAGTACAAATATGTGGTTACTGTACTGTACTGTATTTTTGTGGCAACTTTTAACTTTTACTATATGATTTTTAGCATGAATATTAGTGTTTGCACATGAATGCATATGAACCCCCGCGAATTCATTATTACTGTGCAATTTCGACTTTTCAAAATTTTTTGACCAATCATCGTCATTTCCCGCAAAATGTTGAGCCATACGTCAGTGAACTCACTTCCTTGTTACGTTTAGAAGACGCAGGAAACGTGTGATAAAAACACCTCACATTTACCTTTAAAAATAACTAAATGATTAATGGTTAATAAAAATAATAGTGGTTTTGTTCCCTTCATTTTAATCAATTGTTAAAGAATCATTATAAAGGGGACAAAATTGCAAATTTTTCCACAACTTTGACTTGCTCCCACAACTTGATTGCAACAAAATGCCTAAAAACACAGCTTTAAAAAAAAAGAAAAGAAAAAAGCTGCCGCTAAATCAGGCGTTTTTCACCGCGACAATCTAAAAAAAAGGCCCAAAGGAAATGGTTAGTAGCCTTGTTACCTGTAGTTAGCTGTTCTCAAACACTGTAGACTTCTGTTGCTGTAACAAAGCTTTCTCCAACACTCATTTCCAGGTGGAAAAAGATGTGCGGTCCGTTTTGCATACATCAATGCGTCACTAGTTTCAATAATGTTGTCGTATGTTGCCCTGACACTTCTCGCCATTTTTGTCACGCCCGCTTCCGCAGATTGATGTGAAATGGAATTAGCCTCATGCCAGGATTCCAGCTAGCGAGGCGGCGTCTCTCCCGAAGGCTGGCATCGTCGTGAAGCTCCACACGGCTCCGTCACCATTTACAAGCGCTGGTTTTAGGCTCGAGCGAGAGTTTTTGAACCGCTTTGGCCTCTTCGGCGCCAACCCAAAACCCACTTCACATCCGGAACCAGAGAGCGGCTCATGCTGCGGATCTTGCTGGTGTTAGCCGACCGATTCCAGGCTTTTTATCCGCCTCAGTGAGGAATCCGCACTTGGGACAGGCCAAGCTGCTTTATCCAGTCTCCTTCTTACTTCTGCAGTTTTATTTTGCAATTTGTGAGTTTCTAAAGGGACAAGTGAGAACAAATTCATGCGACTTGAGCAGCTGCGAGCCCCCACTTCTTGGAGTAGCATTTTTGTTCATCTACAGTTTAACACCAATTTCCATTTTTACAGCAGACATACATTGGTTCTTGTTCACCCTGATTTTCAGTAATCAGTATTGACCTTGAAAAAATTCATATCAATCGACACCTAAAACTACTATTCAGCAATGTATAACATGCACACTAGAAAATATTGTGTTCATGATAAAGGATGTGTGTCCACAAGAAAGTATTGCAAGTATGGAGTGCTCAAAAGAAAATATACAGTGTTCACCAGAAAGTGTGAAGTGCTCACGAGAAAGTATGGCGTACTCACAAGAAAGTATGCCGTGTGCTTGTGAAAGTATAAAGCGCTCAAGAGAAATTAGGGCATGACCACAAGAAAGTGCGGAGTGCTCATGAGACAGTGTGGTGTGCTTACAAGAAAGTATTGTAAACTCAAGAGAAAATGTTCCGTGCTCACAAGAAAGTACAGCATGCTTATGAGTAACTATGGAGTGCTCTCGAGAAAGTATGGAGTGCTCACGAGAAAGTATGGAGTGCTCACGAGAACATATGGCATGCTCACGAGAAAGTATGAAGTGCTCACGAGAAAATATGGCATGCTCACGAGAAAGTATGAAGTGCTCACGAGAAAATATGGCATGCTCACGAGAAAATATGACGTGCTCACGAGAAAATATGTAGTGCTCACAAGAAAATATGGCATGCTCACGAGAAAGTATGGCATGCTCACGAGAAAGTATAGAGTGCTCACAAGAAAGTATGGAGTGCTCACAAGAAAGTATGGCGTGCTCGCGAGAAAGTATGGCGTGCTCACGAGAAAGTATGGCATGCTCGCAAGAAAGTATGGCATGCTCATGTGAAAGTATGGAGTGCTCACGAGAAAGTGTAGAGCACTCACGAGAAAATATAGAGTGCTCACGAGAAAGTGTAGCGTGCTCACGAGAAAGTGTAGAGTGCTCACGAGAAAGTGTAGAGTGCTCGCAAGAAAGTATAGAGTGCTCATGAGAAAGTATGGCATGGTCACGAGAAAGTATGGCATGGTCACGAGAAAGTATGGCGTGCTCATGAGAAAGTATGGCGTGCTCATGAGAAAGTATGACATGCTCACGAGAAAATATGTAGTGCTCACCAGAAAGTATGTAGTGCTCACAAGAAAGTATGGAGTGCTCACGAGAAAGTATGAAGTGCTCTTGAGAAAGTATGGCGTGTTGAAGTGGAAGTTATGTATACTCATGAGAATGTATTACATGCTCACCCATTGTTTTGAAATGTTTCCCTTATTTTTGTTTCTAGTGAGCATGCAATACTGCCTTGTGAGAACAAGTAGCCGTGTATGTCTCCTGCAAAAATGGAATTCAACGTCAAAATTTACAATGACTAAAAATGCAATACATAACGTGCAGCTTTTGTACCAGAATGATAAACTTTCAGAGGTTCTAAATATAGAGTTCTGACCCTGTGAGCCAGATTAACATCCATATTGTGGTGTTTTCTGCTCGAAATTGATCTGATGCTGCAATCTCAAATTCACGCGCCTTTGTTAACGCCGCAGTATCACAGCGTGAGAGAAAAGGAAACGCTAATGTGACGAGCCAGCCCGCATGGCCAGATTTGCTAAACTGAAATTAAAATTTAGTTGTGACATCGAGCCGGATTTTAGGCGAGATGCGGTCTGGCGGCCGTGGCGACGGCGAGATGCGGTCTGGCGGCCGTGGCGACGGCGGGATGCCGGTGGGGTGGGATGCGGGATCCAAGAGGAAGGGGCGGTTAATTTGGGCGTTTCGCTCGCCTCATGTGCACCAGATGGTTGTGGACAACACAAGCTGCTGCATTATCAACACGGTCAGCTCTGTTTGTCTCCGCCGCAGTCGCCCAACCCTGTGATGCGAGCACAAATTAGGGACTCTTCCTAAAGATGCTGTGTCTCGTCCCCTCGTTTGAGTTATTTATGGTGTCGTTAATTGATGTGAGTAATTAAGGTTCTTCATTGCTTTGGTGTAAGAGATTTAATGCGTCATTGGTAATAAAAAGGAGGTAACTACGTAGCTGTTTAAGGCAGTACAAAGATTTGTGTGTGTGTGTGTGTGTGGTAAGTGTTGGTGTGGGTTTATTAGACAGGCTGTGTGATGTAGACAGATGCACTGCACATTCAACTTCATGTACTGTAGGTTTTTACTGAGTTGTGTGTGTAAGAGGGAGAGTGTTTGTGTGTGTGTTCCATGTTTTTATATGTTGTGGGAACCTTTTTGGGCTTTACGTTGCCTAAAATCACTTTTATTTGTTTATTTTTATGGCTTTGTGGGGTGATTTGAGAGGTCATCATGAGGAAAATGACTTTATAGAAAATATTAGAGAAAGTAAAAGAGGTAAAAGATGTGCATTTGGTTTCTGAGGTTAGGGTTTAGGTGTAGAATTACATACATATAGTCATTATGGGAGTCTATGGTGGAAAGTCCCCACAAAAATAGTTGTACAAGTTTGTGTGTGTGTGTATGTGTGTGTGTGTGTGTGTGTCCATGTATTTATCGCATTGTGGGGACCTTTTTGTCCCCTAAAACCACTTTTATCTGTTTTTTGGACTTTGTGGGGACATTTGAGAGGTCCCCATGAGGAAAAATCACTTTATAGAAAATGTGCTTGTTTTATTTGAGAAAATAAGGAGGTAAGATGTGCTGGTTACTTTGAGGTTAGGGTTAGGGTTAGGATTGGGTGTAGGTGTAAAATTATATACATCTAGTCATTATGGGTCTATGGAAGGACCTCACAAAGATAGTAATACAAGACTGTGTGTGTGTGTGTGTGTGTGTGTGTGTGTCGATTCTGCACTTCTCTCTCCTCTCATCTCTCAGCCTGGAGGGAGTCGAGAGGAAAACTCGGCAGGGGTGTTGTTGTTGCTTAAGTGAAGCAGGAAGAAAAAAAACAATCTTCATCCTCCTACTCTGTCTCTCTCTCTCAAACACACTATCTCTCACTCTCTCTCTCTCAACACTCTGTCTCTCTCTCTCACTCTCTCAAACACACTTCCTCACTCTCAAGCCCCACTGTCTCTTTCTCTCCGGCTTTGCCTCTCTGACCACACTATCTCTCACTCTCTCTCTCTCAACACTCTGTCTCTCTCTCTCTCTCTCTCTCTCTCTCTCTCTCTCTCTCTCAAACACCTGTCTCACTCTCTCAAGCCACACTGTCTCTTTCTCTCAAGCTTACCTGTCTCTCTCTCCGACTTACACTGTCTCTTTCTCTCAAACACACTATCTCTCCTCTCTCTCTCTCTCTTACTCTGTCTCTGTCTCTGTCTCTCTCTCTCTCTACTCTCTCAAACACACTGTCTCTTTCTCTAAGGCTCCACTATCTCTCATTCTCTCTCTCTCAGCACTCTGTCTCTCTCTCTCCTCTCTCTCTCACTCTCAACCACCTGTCTCTTTTCTCTGAAACACACTATCTCATTCTCTCTCTCTCAACTTACTCTGTCTCTCTCTCTCTCTCTCTCAAACCTGCCCCATCTCTCACTCTCTCTCTCCTCGCTTACTCTGTCTCTCTCTCTCCTCTCCTGAAAACACACTGTCTCTGTCTCAAACACACTGTCTCTTTGCCTAAACCCACCTGTCTCCTCTCTCCAAACACACCTGTCCCTCTCCAAACACACGCCTCTCTCACTCCCCCTCTTCTCGCCTCTGTCTCTCTCTCTCACTCTCTCAAACACACTGTCTCACTCTCTCAAACACACTGTCTCACTCTCTCCAAACACAGTCTCCCTCTCTCAAACACACTATCTCTCACTCTCTCTCTCTCTCAACACTCTGTCTCTCTCTCTCACTCTCTCAAACACACTGTCTCACTCTCTCAAACACATTGTCTCTTTCTCTCAAACACTGTCTCACTCTCTCAAACACACTGTCTCACTCTCTCAAATACATTGTCTCTTTCTCTCAAACACACTGTCTCACTCTCTCAAACACACTCTGCTCTCAGAAGCACACTCTCCTCTCTCTCTCTCAGCACTCTGTCTCTCTCTCTCTCTCCCCACTCTCTCAAGCACATTTGTCTCTTTCTCTCAGGCTTACCTCCCTCCTATCAAACCACACTGTCTCTCCTCTCTCTCTCAACACTCTGTCTCTCTCTCCTCTCACTCTCTCAAACACTGTCTCACTCTCTCTCCAAGCTTCCTGCCTGTCTCTTTCCTCTCAAGCCACTATCTCTCTCATTCTCTCTCTCAACCTCTGTCTCTCTCTCTCCCTCTCTCAAACCACACTGTCTCCCCTCTCTCAAACCCCACACTGTCTCTCTCTCTCTCCCACTCTCTCAAACACACTGTCTCACTCTCTCCAACACACTTTGTCTCTCCTTCCTCCTCTCTCTCCAAGAGTGATCTCCTTGATCTTAATGGTGCCTGTTTCACTGCTGTGTACTTTCGTTATAAGCTGCTCTCAAGTCTCACTTGAAATTGACTGGGGAAGGTGATTGTATGGATTATTCAAACCTGAGTGTGTGCCTAAAGGTTAATTTTTGATATCTTGTTGGTTTGAATGTTTTTAGAGATTTCAAGGCTACTAGGCCTTGATATAGGCTTGGTTTTCCTGGACCATGAAAAGGCCTTTGACCGGGTGGAGCATGAATACCTGTGGAAAGTTCTAGCTGCTTTTGGTGTTAGCTCTGATTTTTATAACGCTAGGATCAGGGCCTTGTATTTATGATGCTGAGGGTATTTTAAAGTTAATGGTAGCCTATAGAGGGCGCAGGCAGGGGGTGTGGTTTTGTCTACTAGCCTACTTTATACTGTCCGATTGAACCACTGTTAAATAGAATAAGGCATGTTTGTGTGAATGTAGGATACCTGACAGCAATTGAAGATTTTTTCTTTCTGCCCATGCTGTTGATGTTTATTTGTTTTTAAGTAACCAGACGTTATGCTTTTTTGACCCCTGATGTGGTGTCTGATTTTGCTTAAGATTTCCTCTGCCAAGTCCTTCAGGAACAAAAGTGTAGCACTGTTGTGTTCAGGACTTTTGGGCAGGTGGATGCCTAGACTGCCATGGACTGGAGCTGGGCGAACAAGGGCTTTAAGTGTTGGGAGTTTGTTTGGGTGGTGACAGAGTGGAGCAAAGAGGTGGAAGGCCTTTTAGAAAAAGTTAAGGGCGCCTTAGTAGTGGAAATTATCTTACCTATCTTACACAGAGTGTTTTAATCTGTATTTCTAACCCTGGCAGCATGCTCTCTATGGCATAGACTGACGTGTTTGGATCCTCCTCCAAGGCTACTGTCCGAAATTCAAGCCGCTCTAGTAGACTCTTTTGGGACAAATTGCACTGGGTTCCTCAGGCGTGCTGTTTGCCCAAGGGATGGGGAGACAAAAGACATGTGCATCTTACCAGTCAGAACTGCAGCCTTCCGTCAGTTTTTTGCAAACTGCCTGAGGGTCAGGTGACTTGGTCTGGAAGGCCCTTAACCCTATGTCTTACTCCCGAGGTGGTGGAATATGAACATGGACATTTCTTTGTTTTTATGGACTCGCACAACTGCCATTGGACAATCTGTCTTGCCATTTGTATTCCAGACTCTTTAGAGTGTTACGGTCCTTCAAGATTCAGCAGTGGGACTGTATGCTGTCTTCATACTGGCTGCGGAAGGAGCCACTAGTCAAAGGGGCAGGCTTGGATGTGGGCCGACTGGGGGTTCTGCCCTCTGGGCCTGCCGCTGGACTTCGACTCTCGGGCTCTGGTGGACTTCCAGCGGACTGGGCTTAACAATGTAAATGCAGTGGCCGAATGTTTGAACATTAAATCGCGCCCGGCTTGTGGGCGCCAGATGTTTGGGTAAAATGGAAGTCAGCTTTGACAGCGGAGGAACGCAACCCCCTTTCACACAGTAGTCACACATGCGCCAGTGACGGGGAATTTCCTGCTCTTAAGCTGACCGTCACGGCTGACTTTGTTGATAGTGGACAGGGCTGTGGGAACAAATAATGATGGCATTTGTTTTTAGATGGGTCAAATGGAAAGAACTTTTTATAAAGGTTGTGTCAAAGAGTCCTGAACAAAAGCAGCTAACAGTAGGCTGATGCTGTAGCATAAAGTTTGCATTAGCGGCCTATCCAAGCCACGCATGGAAACATGTAAACTTCCATTGACAAAGGCCTGTATCTCAAGACTGCCCATATTGTGGTGGTGAGAGAGGAGCTGATACCTGTTGTTTATGGAATGTTGTAGATTAATTTCTTTCATTGTTCTGTCTGTTGTTGGAACTGGTTGCTGGGGATTTTTGGAGTTTGGTTTTTACCTAAGCAGTGTTTTATCTTGGGATTGCTCTTGCACTCGGCTTTAAGCTAGGTGCCAGTTACTGAATCTCCTTGTTGGCCTAGCAAAAATGGCGATATGGACCAGTAGAAAGTCTGTAACTGAGGGGATTGAGATAGTGATGATCCCTGTTGCTATCTTTAACGTTTAATGAAGCCAGGGGTGCAGATAGACTTGGGTATTATCTGAGCATGAGGGATCCTGCAGGCTTTTGAGCAGATGTGGGGTTATAGGGGAAGTTCTATGTGTCATTAGGATGGTGAACTGAGGTTTGGGGAGTTTTGACTGATTTTTGTTGATGTTGGTTTTTGTTTGTTTTGTTTTAATTATTGTTGTTGTTTGAATATCCTCCGTACACTCTCTCTCTCTCATTTAGATTTACATCATTTAGCAGATGTTCTTATTCAGAGCGACTTATATTTCCTAATTTCAGGGACAGTTGCCCTGAGAGCAACTTAGGGCTAAGGGTCTTGCTCAGGGACCCAATGTTGGTATGACAAGAAGATGGATTCGAACCCACAACCTCTTGGTCCAAAGGCGAGTGTTCTATCATTAGGCCACCAACCTCACTCTCTCTCCTCACTCTCTCTTTTCTCCTCTCCTTTCCTTGTACTATCTCTATGACCTATTATTCCCTTCTCTCTTTCTTTTCTTTCTTTCTTTCTTTCTTTCTTTCTTTCTTTTCTTTCTTCAGTCTTCTCTCTCTCTCCCTCCCTCTTTTATCCTAGTCTCTCCCTCTTTCATACTTTCTCTTCTCTCTCTTTTCTTGTCCTTATTCACTCTTTCTCTGTCTTTTATCTTTGAACTTTGTCTCTCTTCATCTAGTTGTTTCTTTGTGCTTTCAGTACTACACTCCTCCTCCTCCTCCTCCTCTTCCTCACTCCATCTCCAGCACATTGTCATTCTGAGCTGATCTTGGATTCCGTCTGCAGTCTGATGCAGAGATTTGAGCTGAAGTGAGTCTCCAGATCTCTTTCGAGCTGTTTCTGGTCTACAAAATCCCACCCCTCCTTTGATTTTTTTTTCCCCCTCCAGAACCAAACAAACATCGTTTCATTTTGAGCAGTAATGATACACTCATTGAAATCGTGTCAGCCACATCCTTTCTGCCTCTCTCTCAAAGCCATGAATCTCTGAAGATATCAAAAGTAAACTGTAGATGTTTTCTAGAAAAAGCAATTTCATCTCTTTTTACACCTCGTTTCTAACGGTGCTGCGCCGCTTCACCAGATAACACACACACATATTTACACCAAAGAGTAAAGGCCCGGCTTTGGAAAGTCACATTCCTGCCAACTTTTTATTAAATTAAAGGGACACCTGGCCCAAAAGTTCTCTTGGATATGTTAATGTGGCGATGGTTAATGAGCACTAATGAGAATTTTAGAATTTTCAAAGTTCCCGTAAGCTTTTGTTAATCGTTATCCACATTTACCTCAAATACAACTTTTGATCAACTGATGATTTAGCTGTAACAAATGTAAATAGATTTAGAAAAACTTGCAGCAATTTGACTTTCTGAACTTCTGAGTTACTGGAGGGATAAATCTGGTATTTCTTATGAAAAGGAGAGAGTCAGCATCAGGCGGGGTTTTCTCTTATAGCCTCATTCATTTTGGGAATTAAACAGAGGATTGGATGCATATGTTTTTAAAAGGACAGAAGGGATTAATCCTCATATGGGAAATGGAAAGAATAATATTGGCCAGGTTCATTTAAAAATAGAGGCACACTGTGAATGCCTAAAAGGAAAAATGCCTAAAATATAAGATCAAATATTGTAAAATAATAAATATTAAATAATAACCAAATGTAAATACATAAAAATGAAGTGATTCATTTATATGCCCTTAACATTTATATCAAACATCAAATTAATAGTATATATTACATATAAAATTTATGTTGCATATAAAATTATATAATTATATTTTAAAAATTAAATTATATTTAAAAAAGTAATATCTAGTAATAGTAATAAAATAGTGTTTTTGTCAATTTTATAAACTATAAAATATAAAAACATGCTTTTAAAATATTTAAATATCTCTATAAATTGAGTGTATATAATATAATATAGGTATTATATAGATATTATATGACTTTATATAATACAAATGTAATATTAATTAATATTAATTATATATATATATATACTTTTAATGTGTAATATATCTATATTCAATCTATATTTTGCTTGTTTTTCTTCTTTTCTTCCCAGTAGTGGCTTCACTACTGATAAGCTATTAAAAAGTGGTTATGTTTTTATTCTTGCTGGTTTTAGTTACTCTCTGGCCTCTGGTTAATCTCCCGGACGGTTATGCCATCTGCAGAACGAGAGAATCAGACGGGAGGCTGAGGGCAAGTTGGCATCTCTTCATGCTCGGTTGGTTGACGAGCAGTTTCCCGCCGCTAAGGCCTCGACTCCCATTGCTATGAGCAGCGCCGTGATGTGAAAACAGCTTGAGGCCGAGATTATTAGGCGAGCTCGAAGGTTGAAATATCACAGCAGGACAGATCATGCTGCAGACGTGTGTTTGCTACTGATGGTTTCTAACAGTCATTACAGTGTGCGCCATTTTAACTGGAATCATACAGCCTGGTGAAGAGAGCTGGTTTTTAGCTGGTTAGTGTCCAGCTAAATAATTCTCCAGTTTGGTGTACAATTTTTTTTTTTAAATTACAGATTCCCCATCCTCCGATGCCTCTTCTTTCATCCTCCTGTCCTCCCCCATCTTAACCCGCTCTTCACTGTCCTCCCTATCCTCTCCATCCTACTGCCTGTCCTCAATCATTCCCTTGTTGATGTCCATCCCCTGGTCTCCTCTGTCCTCGCTGTTCTCCTAAAATCCTGTCATCCCCATCATCTCTCATCCTGCCCAAACCCATCTCCATCCATCCTGTCCTCATCCACCTCCTGTCCTCTTCCCATCCACTGTTCTTACCCATTCTTCTTCAGTCACCCCTACATCCCCCATCTTTCCCTTCCAAAATGCTCATGTCCTCTCATCCCCCATCTCTCGGTCCTCCCCATCCCTCCATCCTACCATCCTACCATCCTCCTCATCCCCATCTCTCACCAACCACTTCCTCTGCCACGTCCACCCCATCCCTCTATCTTCTTGTCCTCTGGTTCTCCCCATTTCTCCATCCTCCCTCCTCCTTATCCTTGTTTTCCCTTTCCATCCTTCATTCCTGTCCTCCCCAACCCTCTATCTTACCATTCCCTGTCCTCCCCATCCCTTCATCCTCTTTCATCCTTGTCCTTGTCGCCCCCTCTGTCCCATCCCTGACCTCCCCAAACCTCTATCTTCCTGTCCCCACTTCTCCTTTTCCCTCTGTCCTGCCTCATCCTCACCCTTGATGTTTCCCTCCATCTTCATCCCTTTCCTCCTTAAACCTCTATCTTACTGTCCCCTGTCCTCCCCATCTCTTTGTCCTACCATCACTTCATCCTGTCTCCATACCTGTCCCCCATCCCTCCATCCTCCCATCCCTTTATCCTCTTTCACCTTTGCCCTTGTTGTCCCCTCTGTCCCCATCCCTGTCCTCCCCAAACTTCTATCTTCCTGTCCCCTGTCTTCCCCATCCCTCTGTCCTACCATCACTTTATCCTTTCCCCATCCCCATTCCCCCATCCATCCCATTCTTCTGTCCTCCCAACCTCCTTATCCCTCAATCTCCATCCTCACCATCCCTTCATCCTCCCTCATCTTTGTCCTTCTCACCCCTTCTGTCCCCCATCCTTGCCCTTCCCTCAGTCACCCCATCCCCTGTCCTTCCATCTCTCTGTCCTCCCATCCCCCATCCTTTCACCTGTCCTCCATACCCCATCCTCCACCTCCCTGTGTCCTCCATACCCCATCCCACATTCATATCTTCCTAACCTTCTGTCCTCTGTCATCACCCCCTCTGTCCCCATCCCATGTCTTCACTGTTCTCATCCCTTCATCCTCCCATCTCCTGGACCGCCTTCCTCCGTATATTTCCCATCCTCCCACCTTCCCTTCCTCCCCAACTTCCCAACTCCCCATCCTCCCGTTTACATCTCTCTTTCTCCCATTTTCTCTCATCTTTCTTTCCTCCCTTCTGTCCCTTATCCATTACATCCTCTTCCCCATACATTCATCCTCCTGCCAACCCCCGTGTCCCATCCTCTTTCCCCTGCTCCTCTGACTTTGCCCCTCCAAACTCCCTCCATAAGCCCCCCACCCCAACCCATCCTTTCCTGTGTCGCTAGCATATGTGTGGCTCGACTTCAGCGCTAGTTTCCCGTCGTGGGTGATTTGGCTCGGTGCGAGCTCTGCGACGTCGCCCGTCTCTTTCATTTCACTCCTGCGCTCCAGCGCTCGCTCCCGCCGCGCCGAACTCGTTTTTCATATCCATCTGCCGCCGGCAATACAGGCTACGTGTGGGGGAGAAGCGTGCGGTGCCAGCTAGCTAGCTCCCTTACCTGCCAAACATTGTCGCTGCATTGGCACCTGGCAGGGCACAGAAAGGAAGAACAGCGTCAGGGGGAGAGAAAATCAAAGAGATGAGGAAGAGATGAGGAGGCAAAGCGTTGATAACTACCGCAAGCTGAAAAGATTAAGATTCAAGATTTCATGATTCTTTGTCACATACATAGTTACACGTGTACGTTATGAAATGTAACATGAACAATTTTAAGACAAATTAAAAGTAATATTTAACAATTAGATCAAAAAATGTGTTCCATGACTATATGAAGCAAATGCTTTAAAAAATTTCAACTTGCTGTAGTTAAAGCTATCCTGTCAAGTTGCTGTGAATTTACAAACTCTAAAAAAAAAAAGGCATCTTTTGGTGACAAATTAGAATTTTTGGCAACAAAGCACATAAAAAATATCTTTTTGTGACAGATATATCAAAGGCAAAGTAAACTTTGTCATCTCTGCTATAGATATACAGAGAGACGAGATGATGTGGCTCCAGTTTTTACAGTGCAGTAAAAAAGAGGGAACAAAGAACAAATAAGGCACATGGAATAACCAATACATAAAGTATTTAGAAGCGTGTTTCCTTGATGGTAAATGTGTGTAAAAATGAGTGTTTTCTTGGTGATACATACATGAAAAATGCATGTACTTGGGGACATAGCATGTAAAAAATATATTTTCTTGGTGTCAAAAGTGTGTAAAGAATGTGTGTTGTTTGGGTGTGTTTTCTGAGTGACAAATGCATGTAAAAAGTGTGAGATGTTCTTGTGTGTTTAGGTGGTGTAGTGAGGTTTAATTTGTGGTTTTCAGTAGCAGATTTAATGCTGTGCTGAATCGCTCTTTAATCTCAGTGAGACGAGTAAAAGTTCCATATGTTCCAGCTGTTACGTGAAGTTCTTGGTGACAAACACATAAAAACCTGTTCACTTGGTGAGATATATGCATTCTTGGTGATAGACGCATGTAAAAATATGCACATTCTTGGTGACAAACATGCATAAAAATATGTATTCTTGGGAACAAGGCATGTACAAAAAAATGTGTTTTCTTGGTAACAGAGGTGCATAAAAACATGCATACTTGGTGACTAATGCATGTAAAAATTGTGCCTTTTGTGACAAATTAGTGTAAAAACATCTGTCTATTTTTACAGACAGAGGTATATTAAAATCATGTTAAAAAAGGAAAACTAGACATAGCATGATACCACATTTTATGTCTGATGCTGATATTGTAAATTTGGATATCTGCGGATACAGAAAATAACAATTCAAAAACAATTCATTTAAACACAGTTGTGTAATTTAGTGATGGTCCCTAATCCTGCGGCACTAAAACCATCAAGAACACGGAGAAATGTGAGTGAGAGCTGGTGTTGTTAAGGAAATTAAACAGTATAATGGTGTGATTTGTTTTGGGGGTTGTAGTGTGTTGCATTGTTTATTCTGCTCATTGTCATATCAATATGTAGGAATTAGTGTGAATGTTGAACAATAAACCAGCTTTACTGCAGTAACACTTCTCATGCAAAACCAGTTGAGCGTGCACACATTTACTGACCATCCTAATGCCACCGATGCCCGATCCAGCTGTTTGAGTCATTACTGGACCGATATCTGGTCCACATATTGGGTCGGTTCCATCTCTAGTAGAAACATGCATTTTATTGGTGACAAATGCATGTTAAATAACGCTCTGTGAGCAAAAACCCATTTCCTTGATGACAGACATGCGAAAAAACACTTGTTCTTGGTGACAGATGCGGGTAAATAAATGTAAAAACTCACATTTGATGTGACAAAAACGTGTGAATCTGTGTGTTCTTGGTGACAATCTTGTGGTGAAGTGTAGTGTGAGGTCTTCAGTGCCAGGCTGAACGCTGTGCCGAGTCACTCTTTAGTCTCAGTGAGGAGTGTAAAAGTTCTGTGTGTTCCTGCCATCGCGCTGCAAGGAACTTAAGGTTGACATGATGTGTGTTGTGATGTGTTGTCCTTCACTGATTTACAGGTTTTCAGGCAAATTAGCAAAGTGCGGTGCCGAGGTGCCAACGCTCCCTCATTAGCTTGTCAACGTGCCGGGCCACAGCTAACGTCTACAGGAGAGTGGAAAAGAGATGGAGGAAAAAGAGAAACACATCTGCACATGGTCATGAAGTTAAACAAGAGAAACTGTTAGTAGTGCCCGGGGAGCAGTGTTTGGGGATGGTACCTTGCTCATGAGTACCTTAGTGGTACCTTTACTTAGTGGTCCAGTACTTCCAGTGGCAACCTTCCAAACACAAGGCTAACTTTCTAACCGTTACACTACCAACTTACCAACTATGATCATTTGAGCACATTAAATTCTGAATGAAGTAAGTGAATGCTTTTTGAAAAGCATTTGCTGAAGATAGCGAGGTCCCATTTCCTGTCCCATCTCGTCTCAGTCCTTCAGAGTCTTGGTCTTGTCTCGCCTCGCCCTGGTCTCGGTCTCAGCCCTTCAGAGTTTTGGTCTTGTCTCGGTCTCGCCCCGCCCTGGTCTTGGTCTCATCTCGGTCTCAGCCCTTCAGAGTTTTGGTCTTGACTCAGTCTCGCCCCGCCCTGGTCTCAGTCTCGGCCCTTCAGAGTTTTGGTCTTGACTCGGTCTCGCCCCGCCCTGGTCTCAGTCTCGGCCCTTCAGAGTCTTGATCTTTTCTCTGCCTTGCCCTGGCCTGGTCTCGGTCTCGGCCCTTCAGAGTCTTGGTCTTGTCTCGGTCTCACTCTACCCTGGTCTCAGTCTCGGCCCTTCAGAGTCTTGGTCTTTTCTCTGTCTTGCCCCGCCCTGGTCTCGGTATCAGCCCTTCAGAGTCTTGGTCTTGTTTCGATCTCACTCCGCCCTGGACTCAGTCTTGGCCCTTCAGAGTGTTGGATTTGTCTCAGTCTTGCTTCGTCCTGGTCTTGGTCTCGGCCCTTCAGAGTGTTGGTCTTGTCTCGGTCTTGGGCCGCCCTGGTCTTGACCTCGTCTCAGTCTCGGCTCTTCAGATTCTCAGTCTTGTCTCGGTCTCGGCCTGTACTGGTTTCGGTCTCGACTTTTCAGACTCTTGGTCTTGTTTCGGTCTCGACACACTCTGGTCTTGGTCTGGTCTGGGTCTTGTTTTAGGCAGTCTTGATCCCAACTCTACATCTTCAACCCTGAAGAAATTCTACTCGGTTTAACCGGATTCTCAATTGCTTGCGATTGTCAGTGTCTTGTACGCAGAAACGGCAGGAGGTGATGAGGCGTAAGAAATCTATTTCTTCAATTTGTTGCTCACGGAAATATTTTATAGTAAAAGCTGTTGTGGTTCTCATACCTCTATGCAAAAATTTGTGCTTTATATGAGTGTGTGTGTGTGAGTGTGTGAACAGAGAGCACTCGAGCTCCTAATTGAATCGAAGGTTTGTCATTCAAAACAGATTGCGTTCCCCCGGTGATGGATGGATGTGGATGTGCAGCTGATTGTGTCCATTCAAAAATAATACTTGTGCAAGCAATCCGGGAGATTGTGTCTGTCATTTTTCAATGCCCAGAGATCAATGAGCCTTCATAAGAGGGTTTTTTAATGCATTGGGATCGGTATTGGGAACGAGTGTGTTTTGGGTGTGTAACGCGTGTGGTCGAGTGGTTTCTCGCCTTTGAGTCTAGGCAAAAATGCGTTTTCGCATCCTTGTGTTGACAGTAGTTTAAAAAGCAGGTTTTTATGCTGCAGTGTACTTCTGATTAAAAGTACAAGCTCCAGTTTTAATATAGTAGTTAGTAGTGGTGTTGATGTTAATCACATAATCGATGCATCACAATGCAGACTAAAGATGGCACAATACCACTTGTTTTATGTCCGATACCGATATCAACATTGTAAATTTGGATATCTACCGATATGATACAAGTCCAATACAGTCTCTGAGTCTTTTTTTAAACAGAAAAGAGAAAATATTGCTTTAGAAATGTGTGAATACATGACTGAGATTATTATCTTATGCTTAAGGAAATACTTGACTTAAATTCTGTTTTCCTAAAACAACGTAATAATTACACACCCATATGTATATGCTAAATTATTTATTATTAAAATAACATCTCAATAGTTATTGGTTTAAACACAGTTGTATTTTTGTGATGGCCCCAAGCAATGCACCACACTACAACCTCAAAAGCAAATCACACAATTGTACTGTTTAATTTTGTAGCGTTTTAGCAGTCAAATGTAGAGGTCACATTTGGTTGTGGTACATCTGCTGTGCTTTGTTACTTAATGACATAATCACTCACTTAAAAGATATAAATGAACTAAAAATATAAACTCTAAGCTAGAGGTAGAAAATGAAAACGTGCAATTTTATTTGGCATTCTCTGAGGATTTATTTGGAAATTTCCGTAAGAAGCTTTTTATTACGCGTGACACAAACCGCCGGTTTCATTGTCTTCTCTCCGCACCTGTGGTCCTCAATAAGCTGCTTTACTGTGAAATCAGTGACACCACGCGTATTGCCTTGTCAGAGATTTGTCAGTCGGATGTCAAAAGAAGACTAAAGATAGATCATCCAGATTAACAAAGTCATAAATCTGGCTTGAGATTTACCCAAAATGGAAGCCAAGACACACATGTGGACTGAAGGATGGATGAAAGTGTTGATATTTGGGATCAAATCAATTTGAAATGAGGTATTTACTTAGCAGTTCTTCATAATATCAATCTATTCTTATGTTAAATGCTTGAAATTACTATAACTGTCCATCTTGGGTTAAGAGGACAAAGGAAAAGCATGGCAGCATGAGAATTTATTACAAATAAATAAAAATATTTTAAGATGTAATAATGTCTTTTCTGTCACAAGTCTCGACCGGTCTGGAGATCAGTTTTTAAAAGTCTCAGTCTTGTCTTGAACTCGGTCGTATTTGTACTCGGTCTTGTCATGGACTCGGACAAAGAGGACTCAGGATTTTATTTGGAGACCAGCCGAGACCACAACTCTGAGAATATTACTATTAAAACTCTTTGAGACCGACACAGGCATTTTGTGTTGTTTATTAATTAGTGTTTTAATAACTCAGAATCCTTTTAACTTACAGAAATCACACACATACCGTCACAATCACAACACTCACCGACTTTATATTCATTCTTCTGTATGTGAAATTATTTCTGAGTAATTCCGTGCACAAAAACTGAAATAATTACATAAAAAGGCATTAATAATATTATTTGCAATGTAAACACTCTGTTAGTGCTGGTGGCTCATATGAAACGCCATGATGCGCAAAAATGTAGTTCTCTTCCAGAAAGGTCAAAAGCAGCTCATTTTATAGACCAAAATGAGTTCAAATCGGCTCAAAATTATCCAAAACTGTAGTATTTCTTCATTTTCAATTGATCAGAAAATATTTCTTCCCACTTTATAATGAGAGTAATCAATAGGGAAAAAAATATATAGAAAAATGTACTGTTATCAAATCAAGTGTTTCCGTCTGACACTAACCTTATTCTTCTTCACAGCACTAAGCCATAATAATATATATATTTATGATAATATATGTCTCTGCATAATAACAACTCTGCAGCCAATAAAACAGTGAGTTTGGTCTTGAGGAGTGTTTACTGTGGTTTGTTGAGTTTAACATATGATGTGATCAGTGTTGATAACTGCTTCCAGTGAAGTGATTTCCTCATTATAGATATGGAAGAGAGAAATATTCAATAAACATCTTTACTGTTGCTTAGGCTTTACATCTTCCACTTATTTGTCATGTGGTGTAACACCTGCATTGGCCCGGTCTCGGTCTCGACTCGGTCTTGGCCCTTCAGTCTTGGTCTTGTCTCGGTGTCGACACACTTTGGTCTTGGTCTGGTCTCCGTCTCGGTTTAGGTGAGTGTTTTTGTGTGAGTGTGTGCCCTGCGGCCTGTGGCCTCGTCTCACACCTGTAGCCCCCGGGATAGGCTCCGATCCCTGTGACCCTGATAAGGTTTAAGTGTTTCTGATAATAAATGAATACTATATAATTTTCAAAAATCATAATCAGTGTAGTGATGTATTTTGGCCATTAGGGGGGAACTTTATAAATTAGACTCAAATAAAGGACTGTTACAGACCCCCATAGACCTTTGATTGGGCGGCCACCAGATGCTGCCATTGAGTTTGGCGTTTGCACGTGTTGTCTTTTGTCTGTCTTGTCAGTTTGTTTGTTCCTCCTCCTCTTTGTCTCCCATTGGACAGTTCCCCTCACTTAGCCCTCGTGGTCGCTTTCACCTGTCCCTGTTTACTTTCTTACACCCAGTTATTTGTTGTCTTCATGGACGCCTAAAAAAACCAAACACGTTTTTAGAATATATGTATGGGCTGGTGTTTATTCTCCCGGCTTGCAACAACAGAACTGTGATTTTCAGATGCAAACCCACAGACTGAGTTTTCTCAGAAAGCTTTAATCATAAAACCTGTCATTTTGAAGAAACATGCAACGAACTGCTTTATCTGACGAAAACAAGTCTGAAAAGAGGGATTTGAACTCGGAATCAACTTCAGGCTTCCAAAGACTGGTGATTTCTTCTCTCAAATTTGGAGCGTCGCTGGTGATGTGTGAGCAAGGTACCGTCTCTAAGAACTGCTCCTGAGACACTGCCACTCGATGGTCTTGGTGGCAGGGTAGCATTCTATTCTATATAGCACAAAACAATTTCATCTTGGTAGTGTAACAGTTGAACCCTGTGACCAGACGGTTGCTGGTTCAAGTCCCAGACCGGTAGAGGTACCACTGAGGTACTCATGGGCAAGGTACTGTCCCCAAGCTCTGCTTCTCGGACGCTGCCAAAAGCTGGCCACTGCTCCATCACGGATGGGTTAAATGCAGGTCTTACATTTCGCTGTGGCACAAAGTGTGCTGTGCCGTGTTCACAATGACAAATAATCACTCACTTTTCCTGATGCCAAACTATGTTCACCCAAAACAATCTTTACTCCTTCCGTCCTCCCGAAATCTCCACACTTAATCATAATAAAACGGAGCCGAGTTCAGGTGATGGAGCGATGGGGAAATATCTGAGATGATGCAGTGCGTTTCAGAGCGCAGGGTCATGTTTTATGTTGTCAGGATTGTGAGAGATTATTTTCAATGTGGCTCAGTGTTGGCAGAGTTTGGTCAAGACCATCTAAACGAAAACAAAACAAAACCAAGACCAGAGTGTGTCATGACCAAGACAAGACCAAGACTCTGAAGGGCCGAGACTGAGACCAAGACCGGAGCAATGCAGGTGTTACACCACATGACAAATAAGTGGAAGATGCAAAGCCTAAGCAACATTAAAGATGTTTATTGAATATTTCTCTCTTCCATATCTATAATGAGGAAATCACTTCACTGGAAGCAGTTATCTGATAGTAAACTGATCACGTCATATGTTAAACTCAACAAACCACGGTGAACACTCCTCAAGACCAAACTCACTGTTTTATTGGCTGCAGAGTTATTATTATGCAGAGACATTCTATGGCTTAGTGCTGTGAAGAAAAATAAGGTTAGTGCCAGCCGGAAACACTTGATTTGATAACAAATAATACATTTTTCTACATGTATTTTTCCCTATTGATTATTCTCTAACATTATAAAATGGAAAAAAATATTTTCTGGTCAATTGAAAATGAAGAAATACAAAAGTTTTGTGTAATTTTGAGCCGATTTGGACTATAAAATGAGCTGCTTTTTGGCCTTTCTGGAAGAGAACTACGTTTTGCGCAACGGAGTGTTTACATCGCGAATAATGTAATTAATGCTTTTTACGTAATTACTTCAGTTTTTGTGCATGGAATTACTCAGAAATAATTTCTCAAACAGAGGAATGAATATAATGTTTTTAGGTTGAAAGTCTTGTGATTCTGACGGTATGTGTGTGGTTTCTGTAAGTTAAAGGGATTCTGAGTTATTAAAACACTAATTAATAAACAACACAAAATGCCTGCGTGGGTCTCAAAGAGCTTTACAGTTTTTCTTGATTGCTTTGACCTGCTTAAAGAAACACGGTTTTCATCATCACTCTCTCAGCAGAGCAGAGGACACCTCTTGCAAATGTGTTAACCCTTTCTCATTGGATTGACACATTTTTCCCATCCTTTTGCAAAACGGTTAACACGGGTGTCATTCAAGCAGTCCAAACTCCATTGTTTTAGCTATAATAACCAAACAGAAACCATATATTCCTAACTATTAGAAACTACCTAGATCAGGATGCAATCACTGAAGCACCTGTTTGACACGCCTTCACACAAATCTTCAATTAGCAATCAGTCTGCAAGCCTTAAAAGGTGCCACGTCTCTGTTGTTCTTTGCAAGCATGGATGGAGGAGGTCTAAGGGAGATGACAGTGAGAGTAACAGGTAGAGGGGTCTGAGGAAGAGGTGTAGTTGGAAGGGTTAAAGATGAAATTCGGGCAACTGTTATTGATCACGTTATCAATCGTGGCCTTTCACTTAGAGAGGCTGGACAAAGAGTCCAACCTGTTCTAAACAGAAACACTGTCACATCCATTGTTGGAACTTTTTTGGCAGGAGAACAGGTAATGCTCAGTATATACAGAAATATCTTCAGTGATATACTTTATGTAATTGTTTCCTCATTCCCATTACATGTATTCTTTATAGAATCCAAAGGCTACCATTCTCTGGTGGTAGAGATACAATTTTTAGTGCTGAGCAGGAGGCAGCCGTTGTGAACACGGTTGTGGCAAACAATGCCATAAGCTGTGTGAAATCAGGGCAGCAGTGTCACGCGCACTCCGTCCCGCGGCCGGTAGTTGGAATGGGACGTGGCCGGTCGCGGTCAAAGGGTATAAAAGGTTTCACTTCCGCTCGTCGCGCCGCTCTGCCATTTGAGTCAACCTGGCCCTCTTTCCGATTCTCATCGGCATCGACTGTGAGTACTCCAGTTATTGGGTTCATCTCTTTGTTAGAGTGTGTGTCGTTAGAATGCGGATTATTGTGGTAATCCGTACTCCTCGCGTAAGAGAGTTTTTATATCAACTCGCGTGGCTTTCCTGCCTACTCGCGCTCTCAGCCGCGTTTGGGTTAACCACCACGCTACTGTCCGAATCGCAGAGCATTCCAATAAAGCGTCTGCTTTTCTCGTCAAATCCATACCAGATCACTGATGAATCTGACAAGCAGTGATCACAAATCAGGGCGTATTTAGGAACATCAACGACGTGAGCCTGACCACCATCAACTGCGTCCTAAGAAGGAACCATATGCCCATGAAGCAGCTCTATAGAGTTCCATTTCAAAGGGACTCTGACGATGTGAAGGAGCCCAGATGCCAATATGTGGAGATATGGAAACATTACTATACTGTAATGCCTTGTCATATCATGCAGTTAAGAGTCAACTGGAGTCACTTTTCATTGTAATTTTGCCTTTTTTTACTTGGAGAATAACAGAGCTTGAAGCTGAGGGGGCACATCATGTGTTCATATCCCCACTATTGGCCCATACAACACAGAACGCCTCATAACATTCCAGAATGCACTTTATGATGGCTGATCCTACCTGAGGAGAGAGGGCTGTTGAGGCCTGGCATGCCACTCTTCGTCATTATCTGGAACAATGTGGCATTCCATCACTCTCGCCTTGTCAATGAGTGGTTTACAGCACACCCTCGTATGATGATGCAGTTCCTCCCAGCATATTCCCCATTTTTGAATCCCATAGAGGAGTTCTTCAGTGCTTGGAGGTGGACGGTTTATGATCCCTGTCCCTATGAGCAGATGCCCTTGCTGAATGCAATGACTGCTGCTGCCCAAGAAATAGGTGCAGAGGAATGTCAAGGTTGGATAAGGCATGCAAGAAGATTTTTCCCTCGGTGCATTGCAAGAGAGGATATTGAATGTGATGTGGATGACGCCATGTGGCCCCATCGTCAAGAGAGAAGAGACTGAGTAACCATAGTGACTATTTCTTATACTCTAATAATTTTTATACTCAACTGTAATATATTTTACTTTTATTTTCTTACAGTAATTTCTTATACTCTGATAGATTTTATTTTCATTCACATGTATTTTCTGCAATATTTACAGCATTTCAGTTGTCAAAAAAACAAAAATCATGGAATCAATAAAATTTGCATCATTTCTGATTCTAGATCCAATTCTTTGCAAGAAGGCCAATTTGACACAGCCTACGTAGAAAGACAGCAAATGGCACTGGCATGAAAGCTAATAGACTACAATGACACTGAGTGCTGTATTTTGTATTTTGTTGTGCATTTTGTAATGATTGATTGGAAGAGCTCATGTGTTGTGTTGTTTGAAGGCAAAATGTGCTTTTCTTGCATATTTTAACTGTTTTGGCATGGTTAGAGCCTTTTGCAAACAAAATGTGTCATTTTGACCATGAGTGCCACTGCTTAGGCCTGTGTGTTAACTGTTTTGAAAATGTGGAGTTTGAGTTGACTGCTGCATGAAAGCAATCAAGAAAAACTGTAATAGTAATATTCTCAGAGTTGTGGTCTCGGCTGGTCTCCAAATAAAATCCCGAGTCCTCTTTGTCCGAGACAAGACCGAGCACAAATACAACCGAGTCCGAGACAAGACCAAGACTTTTAAAACCTGTTCCACCTCTGGCCACTCATTAAAAGCTGCATTCTTTCTGCTTTACTGTTTATAATTTGAAGCATTAGATGACCCTTTATGAGTCCTGCTCCCCCCGAATTATCCCCGTCGTCACCTTGGGAGCGCACTCGAGGAGATTTCTACTTAGCGACACGTACGCGAAGGTCAATATATTCCCGGGAGCGTTGCGTATCTCTATTCCCCCAGAATAAGAGACCCATCAGTCACCTGCGCTGCCTTTATTACACGCAAATATTGCTGATGTTTATTCATGACCTTTGCGCATTAGCGAGGTTCCGAGCACGGAAGAGACGCGCAAAACCCGTCGATCCGCTGTAACTGCTTTCTGATGATAGCTTTAAGCGACTTTCTAAATTCCCCCCTAATCTCCCGGAAAATGGAAATCTCCCGCTCGGCTCTTCTGAGCCATAAATAAATAAAGAAATAAAATAAAAATAAGCCCACAGTTTCACATCCTGTTTCCATATTATTTCCAAGAACAAAAATTCTGCCAAGGGTCTCTTCCATTATTTCCTTTTTTATTAGTTGAGAAACACACAGCTGCACTCAAAAAATATTGTATTTAAATTGTTTAATAAAATATACACATAATTGACCGTGTATAAAATATTTTTAAAATAAATCTTATAAAAATACTTTTTTTTTTTTTTTTACAAAATGATATTCACTATTATTAAACCAAATGTATTTAAATGTATAAAGAAAAATATATATTATACACAATTTTTTTTCAGTCTGCTCTGCTCTGTAAATTTATCAAAGCGGCCACGTAATGTGCAAATTACAGTCGCAGTCCCTCATTATGCATTGCAAAGTGTACTGAGGAAAAGAAAAGGTCCGGCGCTGTCTGACATGACAAAGGGGCGATAACAAACCATATGGTCGAGCTAATAGGAAAACGACAAAAGTAATTTGGCTTTTGTCTAGAGACACAAGCAGTTTTTCACAGAAATATGTGGGGAATTAGAAGCGCAATCAAGCTCTTTGGCGTGATTTAACGAACCTGGAGAAGACTCCCTGAGTATCATTATTGGACTTTTTTTTTATCGAGGGAACTGATACACAGAAAGTTGTAGCAGTTAATGCAAATGAACATGCAGGTAATTTTCACAGGGTATAACGTTTATTATAATTTATTTATATTCATATATCACATGCGCTAATTTTAGTTAATGAAAACCAAAACTAGCAGTGATAATTTCATTAACTGTAATTATTTTAAAATGTTTGTGATTATTTAAAATTTCCATCATTATTAATATTTTTCATAATAGTTCATAACATTATAAATTTATGTAAACATTTAATACATTTATAATTGTGTAGCCATATATTAAAATTTACAAAGCATTTAAAATGAAACTATAAAACTATTTTAAACAACTATTAAAAATAACTTGAAATAAAATAAAATTGCAGGTAAAAGCAAACTTCTGTTTTCATTGTTTAGCTGCTGCAAACTACAGATGAAAATGTATGTTTTATGTGGAATTTATGATGGCTTATATTAAATTAAATTCAGACAGAACGCTTCTCAGAAGAAGACGTGGAGCGTAAGTGTCAAAGAAGTAGTGTCAGATGTCAAAATTAGCAAAAACTGCTGTATTTTGACTTATAAATGTATGTAGTGTTTTAGCGCCCCTATATTCTTCAAGATTCAAGATTCAAGATCAAGATTCAAGATTCTTTATTTGTCACGTGCAAGTTATACAGGTACAACATGCAGTGAAATGTATCCTGATCCGCTCTTTTAACTGTGCAATAGACAAGGGAAAGACAAAATAGACACAATACAACTTACAAACATAAGACTGACTTAAATAAGGAGGTTGGTGTAACAGGACGAAAAAATAAAACTATATATTATACAATAAGGAACATTAAGTTACATGTGCAATATAAAGTTACATGTGCAGTTTTTAACCTGAGATTGCAAAATTGTGCTAAGACAGAACAGGTGCAATGAGATGATTTTTTAAAGTGACAAGTTCAACGGCAGCATTGTACATAGCAGACAGAGTAGAGCATGTGATATTGGACAAAGAAATGTGGCAACCAGTATAAGTGATTATCACAGTTGGGGTTTATATAACAGTCAGACAGTATGAGTTATCGTAGCAATATGAGGTATGTATTAGCAGCATGTAATAACATGGACAATTACAGTATAAGTTATCATAGCAATATGAGGTATGTATTAGTAGCATGTAATAACAGAACTTAAAAGGGCATGTCCTTGTTCAGAAAACGGATGGCCTGAGGATAGAAACTCCTCCTGAGTCTCTCTGTTTTGGCCATGATGGTGTGGAACCTTCTGCCTGATTGCAGAAGATGAAAAAGTCTGTTTCCTGGATGAGATGAGTCTTTTATAGTATCATTGTATATGTCTCTCTTCCATATCTTATTTTTGATTAACCACATGAATCATATCAAGGCATGAGAAGTTAGTACATAGAAGAATAAAGTTAAATGAAAAAGGACAGAAGTTTGGGATAGAAATGTGTGACTTGGTAGTGAAGCTTCTTTTTTGTTATGACAGCTTCAATAAGTTGTCTTTATAAATAAACTAACCTCTAACAGTGTTCATATAAAATTTTGGTGGTTTTCTATCATTTCACTTAAATTATAACAGCTCTGGTAGGATGTCATAAATGCCCTGTAAGCGCCCCCTGCTGGTCAGAGAAGTAAATTTTTGCCATGAGGGCGTTCCATATGAGAGCCGCGGCATAATAGCGCTGTGGACACGCATCAGGAATAAATAAATATCAAGTAAATGGCTGTGCTGTGAGTAGAGCGCTGGGTGTTTTTGTGCTATTGTAACTTATACCATGGTTAGAATAATTTGTAACTGAACTGAAATAAAAAGTTAAGCTAAAAAACGTGTCTTAATATTTAAAGTTGGATCTTCATCACTTCATTGACACTTCCAGCTTCAGAACAGAACTGCTGTTTGTTGCAAAAAATGATAATATTCTTAGTTTCGTTTCAGAATATTAACAATCCAGAGTCATAAACGCAAAATGGAACACGATTACATGCCTTAAAGCTCCCATGGTAAAAATACCATAAAAATAGCCGCAAGCAGCGATTCAGATGGGTCCAAGCAAAAGTCTCAAAAAGCAGCACAAAAGCAGCTGATGCAGTAAGCATCGAAGAAAAAAAGTCAGTGAACCAGACTGCACACATTAATTATAGAATTATTATATTAATTATAGCAAAACTTAAGAAGGTAAAAAGTTGAAAATATAAAAAGTGAAAAAGAAGCCAACTTCTAACTGTTCAAATAGTACTATTGTATACAGTATTTCCCTCTACCAAATGTGTTCATTTGTAATTTTTGTTTTCAGGTTTTGCATTTCATGTTTAACCTTTATTCATTTTTACAGTTTTTTCCAATTGCTAAAGCACAATTTTGACAAGAAGCCTCATTTTTGACACCTCACATATCCTGCAAAATGAAGCTCTGCAGTCAAAACTATATAAACACTTATCAAAACCAAACTATTGCCCCAAATAGTAAACATTTCTTCCCCATGCCTAATTTTTTCCTCCAACCATCCAAACACCAAAATGTACCAAAATGTAAAATTCAAAACACTTTTATCTCTTTAGGGACTGTCAGAACTGCAAATGCTGAGAATTGGACACAGAAACTTATGTGCAGAAATAAATTGGGTTCAAACAAATCATTTATTTAGCTACAATTTGCAGCAGAAAAACAAACATAAAATCCATATAACTGTACAATTCAACAAATTCTAAACCTTTGGAAAACAGAATGAGAAACATGTGCAAGTGAAAAAACAAAATTATGCAGCGTCATGTCGTCTCGGTGGCTCTGGCCACAGCACCTCATCCACTTCACATGCGATATCTTCCGTTGCTGGACAGCGAGGAAAGAAGCGTCGAGAGTGTCTTATCCATCCCTGGATAGCTCTTATGTCAATTTCCTCACATGCCTCCTCCACTGCTTGTAGAAGCCCCTCACGCACATGGGGTTGATGATCATAGACCTTCCACCGCCATGCTGAAAAGAACTCTTCTATGAGGTTCAGAAATGGAGAAATAGGGGGAAGGTAAATCACTGTAAAATGTGGGTTGTTGGCAAACCAATTTTGCACCATGGCTGCACGATGAAAACTCACATTGTCCCACACCACAACATATCTGTGCTGCTGCCCTTCATCGTCCATATGGTTTGCCTGTGTAAGATGTCTCGCAATCTGTCCAGAAATGTCAGGATCAACCCTGTGTTGTATGGACCAAGAATGGCATGGTGATGGAGAACTCCATGTCCTGTGACGGCAGCACACGTTGTAATGTTTCCCCCACGTACGCCAGGAACATTCACAATAGCTCTGTGACCTGTTATGTTTCTTCCCCATTGTTCTTTAGTGTTGGTAAATCTGTGGAGTTTTATAGTTCTCACATTCTGATTGCTGAGTTAACTAATAAGCAGTCAGGTGCTTGACCAGGTGACGTGTGTGTTAGCCTAATGGGTACATGGGTGTGGTTTTCTGAATGGGTGTGTTTGGAAATGGCTAAAAGTGTCTTGGTGTCTTCCTGTGTTTTCTGTAGGAAAGTGTGTGCACTCTAATGCAAAAGATGTCAAGTTTAATTGCTTATTGTGTTCAAAGGTGTGATTTGTGTTTTTTAAGCATGAACTTTAGCATGGAAAGAAAACAAACACATCTCTATTATTACGGATCAAGAAAGTGTGGAATATACTGACGTTTATTAATATACATAATAATATACTGAAGATTTTGAGTGTCATATGGACTGAGATTTTATGGTAAAAGTGATTTCTAAATGTCAATGTTAAGTAAATGGCAGGGTAAAAATATAACACCCAAGCAACAGCTCAGATGGTAAGATAAATACCGCCGTTTATAGAATCTCGCATTTTCCGTGTCAGAAGGCACACGCTGCATCTGTCACCGCGTTGAGCGACGGGGGAGGGAAGCCTCGGCCTTACAACACGGACAGTGACAACGTTGAGATGGAAATCTATTAATATGATAAAAGTTCTGTGCCAAGATCCGTCTCCTTTCGTCAGATCCTGCTTTATCTCCATTAAAAACGCAGGAGTTGTGCTGCTCTAATCTGATTTTTTGACGTGACGTTTGATCTTTTACATCCCTCGACACTCGGTTTGGACTATAAATCAGCTTTCTTAGTGGAGATTCTGGAAGTTATCGATGTCAGGTTCATATCTGTGAGTCTAACAGGTGATCTGAGATTTGGCCGATCTTCTTTTGAAGATTTTGGTTTAAAAGGGGGTGTTGTATAAAAGCGGGGTTATAAAGGTCACTGTGTAATCTGGTGTAATCAGCAGAGATTTGTGCACTCTTGAGGTATTGCAAAGTCTGCACTCTAACTCAAAATCTAGACTACAGTATGGTGGTGTGAAATAATAACAGAATAATTAGACAAAAATAGATTAATATTTAAATTTGAAGTAAAACTCTAAATTCAAGCGTAATTATTAAATTCTGCTTTACTGTTAGTGTGTATGCTGCAGTGTGTGCTGTGCAGAACGGAGGTTGGTGTGTGTGTGTGTGTATGTTTGTGTGTTTTTGAGCCACCCACTGTCACCTAGTGTTACCCAGACTGGAGCTGTGAGGTTGATTAGTACAACTCGCTTGCTTTTAGAGGTTGAATATTTTGGCTTCTGCAGACTCTGCGAGTAAGTGTGTATTTTCTTAAATTTGTTTCTAAGAAAGTTAAAATACATTTAAAGATTTTATGAACAAATCACTTTTTCTGTTCTTTGTACATCCATTTGGGTCTGTACTGCCTCTACACACACTGTAAGTTTGATAAAAAATGGTGAATTGTCTTAGTATTCATTTACATATGTCAGAAGTCATGTGCTTAAACCAGTCGTTTAGATTTCTCCCCTACTTCTACATCACAGTAGGGGACATTTGAATAACTCCACCCTCCCATCGGAGAAGCTCCGCCCACCAGGTAGAACTGCTAGCGCTTCCTGATCCGCCATGTTTTCTCACAAGCGCTAGTGTAGGAATCGTAATGAAGAAGTGTAGCGGCGGAGTGTTGTGTTGAACATGTATGGCTGTATGGATGGTCTGTTAGCAGCAGCCGTGTCGATAATTTTAACGTGAGGTAAACTCTTGCCGTGTTGTCTACACCCCAGTTCCTGAGTGGGGACGTGTGTGTGGGGCAGCAGCGGCTCATTTGCATTTAGGAGTACTAATGAGAAACAGCCTGTTCTGCGGTGCGGTTCCCGAAAACACGGTGTATATTAGCAACTAGCATAGTGTTGGTAATGTAGTTAGCAATACATTAGCAACTGTGCTTTTGGGGAACGCAACCCCGAACGGGACTGAAATAGAGAGGTAAAAAGCAGGTGAAAATGCCTAATCTGAGACGTGTTTTAGCAAACTACTTCAGACACATGTTTAGTGGAGCTTAAAGACATATTTTAACCTAAAATGTATAATATGGCACCTTTAATGATAATATAATAGTAGAATTGAAGAAAACCTAATAAGCAGGTATGCAATAAAATGTATCATTTGTAGATTCTGTTCTCAGTTCTGTTCTAAGTACCCATTTCCTCTTAAGAACGCTTGGTGAATGAGGCATTTTTTTAGGTGGAGGCTGGAGGTGATGAAGCGTAACACGGCTCATCACCATCATTTAGCATCTCTCTTAAAAACTCAAGTAGAAGTCATTGCCGCTGATTACTGAACTCACTGTTGCTTCCTCCAGACTCCTGTTGCATCCGAAAACAAGATGTGGTTCTAATCATAATTACTGTAATTAATAGTTGTTACGAGAACGTCAACCTCGCTGCGTGATTAGCAATTTTCTTCACTTGGGGGAAGAACAGAGGGTTCAGGGGGATTCTGCTAGGCTGCAGTTCACAAGTTGATGGAGAAACAGAGTTAAAAACAGTTGGTAGCGTAACAATTAGGGAATTTGCACCCCCATGACTGGAAGGTCGCCGGTTCGAATCCCATGGCCGGTAAAGGTGCCGTTGAGGTACTCATCAGCAAGGTACCGTCCCCAGGCGTCGCTCCCCAGGCGTCGCTCCCCAGGCGCTGCCATTGTTAGCTGCCCACTGCTCTGGCATGGATGGGTCAAATGCAGAGCTCACATTTCAGCACTGTGTGCTGTGCTGTGCTGTGCTGTGTTCACAATGACAAATAATCACATACTTTCATATTTTTAATTTATAGCAGTACTAGTATTTTCGGTGGTACTGCTTATCAGTCCAGTACTTCACATGACTTCACATGGTCTTTCTGCTGACCACACATCTCCTTAATTCTTTACTTCTGAATAAAAATACATTTTTCCAAAACAGTAACAAACATGGAACCATAACAAACAGATAAATCAAGTGTTACTTTACAAATAATAACAGGATTCTCGATTCAAGATTCTTAATTTGTCACGTACAAGTACAACGTTAGGAGTGGGAAATGATAAAATTGTATTAATATCAGTCCAATTGTGGATTCTGCCTATCAATCCAATTCCTTATCAATTATCTTATCGATTCCTGAGCAGTTTTCTTGTGGGGAAAAAGTAGTTCTACACAGTCTTCCACAGCAAAAGCAACCCTTTTATTTTCCCAAAATGATGTCTGCATAAGACTGTGAACATCAACACATTCATATTCATATTCAGAGTAGTCATTATGCAGAGATATTCTATGGTTTAGTTTATGAAGAACAATAAGGTTAGTGCAGGTGGAAAAACTTCTTTATCCATTTGGAATTTATCTGGATATAGAATAAAATTATTTGGCAACAAATAATGCATTTTCAAGATTTGTTTTTTACTCTAACATTATAGAATGGAAAAAAAAGGCAACATTTTGGATTTTTTGTTTTTAGTGTTTTGAAACAGTGGAAGGTCTATAGTGTACTGTTGTGAATAAATTTGGCTGAAAAACTTACCCTTTCCATCCTAAAACCGTGACTTTCTTGAGGTGAGGAATTCAATTCCAGCAGAATGTTAAAAGTTTCTGTTTTGACCGCTCTACTTCAATATTTACGCTAAATCCCCTCGTTGACTAGCGTGAAGTTATTTCTCCGGAATCCATCTTCGTCTCCCAAGTTCAGTTAACCTGACGCAGGTAGGCTACTGTAAATACAAACGTAGCCGCCACCGCACCAAGCGTCTGTGAGTGCTACGTCAATAGTCAACTTCAAAGGCAGATTTCTCTGTTTCTCACTTGGCGTGACAGGAGAAACCCGACTCATTTGAATGTTGATATCTCAGTCATATGTCGTCTGATTTATTCGATATAGGTATTGTTCTGAAGGTTGATTTATGCCCTTTCATGAAAACATCAAACCTTACAAACAAACCTTAGGGAAAAGCAGGAGACATTATGCTGGGAAATGAGAGAATCATTCAGAAGAATCGATAACGTTGGAGGTTTAGAGTTCAGATGGAATTTTTGAATTGGAACTGGTTTTCGATTCCCACCCCTATACAGCATCTAGTGAAATGTACCCTGAGCGATCCAAAGTCTGTCCAAATCAAATAATAGAATTTAGAATTTAAAAAGTGTTTAAAGGTTAAGCAGACAGTCTTTCAATAATCTAAAGAGTGGGAATAAAATAAATACTTAAAAATATAGAAAGGTTGTACTACAGACAGTGACTGTTCTTGTGCATTACACAGTAACAAGGGACATTACATTTATTACATTTATTTTCATATGTGGGGTCTATAAATACTCATGGAATCTATACGGAATATGTACTGAGGCGGCCAGTATGATGAGGAGTCAATAGTGGAACATCAACCAAGAGTTTTATTTATGTAAATAAAATTTAGATAGAAACTAGAGATGTATTTCCATAAGAAAACACCAGTGTGATTGCTCAAGTCTCACAGCTGTAACGTGAAAACGGGCCGAGTAGAGGGACTTTGATTAAAATGCATTGAAGCGAATGGGAAAAGAACGAGGGATGATAAAATTACAATAAAGGGAAGTGCGGGCCAAAGGAGATGGAGCTGTGTGTTCAGTGAGGTGGTCTGAGGTGGCATAACAACCGTGTTGACTGTTGTGTGAAAAAAAGGTGAAGGCAAAGCTTTCGAGCCTCAAATCCTATGTATTCTTAATGGGAGAAAACAAATGGGTTCCTGTGGGAAAAATAATAGAAAAAAGGATGAAAAAGATGAGTGCAGGTGATGGCGGTTACAGATATGGGAGATGGCCTACGGGCCCTCAAATTGTGTTAAATTTGGTGGCTTTGTGAAGAATGGTGGCCATGAAGTAAAGCATTAAAATTTGATCTCCATGTTAGTCTATGGGGAAAAACATGGACAAAAAATGGACAGAACTCCTGAACGAGTGCATGTATCAAAAACATATATACAAGCAGCCCGCACTACTATGGGCTTATCTCTCTTCCTTCTCCTCTATCATTTTTCTTTCCAGTCTTGTAATCTTGATCTTTCTCCTCTCTTCTTCTCCTCTCGCCCAAGCCACAGTTCACTTCTCTTCTTCCTCGCCTCAGGCTGGGCACTTTTTGTGTCCAGAGGCAAGTCACAGTCCGAGTGAGACCCCAGATTCGGGTTAGGATCTTCTGACCGCTTGCCAGCCTTGAGGGACGTGGCTTGCAGTGTTTAGCTGCACAAGGCTGAGCATGTGGATCTCTTTGCCAAAATTCTTCCGTTCTGTTGCGCACTTGAGTCGCTTCATTCATTTATGACGGCTCTGAGATTCTCGGAGATGAATGAATCTTTTAAAGTGTTTCTCGCCCGCTCGTCATCAGGAGCAGCGTGACGGATGGAGGATGATAATGGATGATGTGTCCGATCGTACTGAGCTTCTGCGAGCTCAATTTCCAAATCCCTTTGAAGCTTCTGACAGAATCTGAATGGCGCGATCGACTGCGAGAATTGCAGAAACATCAACGTTCCGTCATCAATTTCAAAACTTATCTCAAATGAGAGCCTGAAATAATCTCGGTAGAATCCCCAATTTGAATGGATGGAGATGTATTTTGATTAGAACTTCTGGATATTTGGTTTGCTGAGACCATATTAATTCCCTGCTATGTCGTCTTGCTCTTTATTCAACTCAAGTGTTAAAGACTTTGCTTGGTCTGGTTGGGCTCCTGGAGTGTTTATCCTGCTGTTTTCAACAAGAAAATAATTAAGAGCGGTTAATTCTCCCGTCTAAGCCTCACTTCATAATCCAGCGCGACTCTCCCATAATTGCAGGGTGTTTAAGTGGAATTGAGACTGTTTTTTGTCTCCCAAGGTAATCTGGGGTTCATTTCCCAAAAGCATAGTTGCTAACTAACATAGTGTACATTAGCAACCAACATAGTGTACGTTGGCAACTAACATAGTGTCATTAGCAACCAACATGGTGTGTTGATGGCCTAGTGGTAGGATACTCACCTTTGGACCCAGAGGTTGTGGGTTTGAATCCAACCTCTGGCGTTACCAACACTGGGTCTCTGAGCAAGACCCTTAACCCTAAGTTGCTCTCAGGGGAACTGTCCCTGAAGTTAGGAAATGTAAGTCGCTCTGGATAAGAGCATCTGCTAAATGCTGTAAATGTAACATAATGTACGTTAGCAACTAACATACTGTATATTGGCAACCAACATAGTGTACGTTAGCTTTTGGGAAACACTCCTCTGAACAGCTATAGAGACCACACTGATCACCGCATTGTACTGCATCTAAAACATGCTGTTCATTGTAACAATTAATGCTTACACAGGGCAGTTGGTGGCATAACAGTTAGGGCATTTACCCTGTGATTGGAAGGTTGCTGGTTCAAGCCCCAGACTGGCAAAGGTCCTCAAGCACACAGTGCGCCACAACAAAATGTGACCTCTGTGTTTTATTGGCAGCACCCCAGGGAGCAGTGCTTGGGGACCATACCTTGCTCATGAGTATCTCAGTGGTAACTTTACTGGTCTGGGATTCGAAGCGGCGACCTTCTGATCATGGGGCGAACACCCAACCGTTAAACTACCAACTGCACCAACCATTTTCAAGCTGCTTTAACCATTTCAGTGTGTGATGTAATACCAACTGTGCAGCACAGAGACGGTCCTTCATGTGCCACAAGACTTGGTTTGGTAAACACTTTGTACAGCCTGATCACAGGTGAACACACAAAACTACAAACTGGGCTGCAGGTTGGCGTTAAACAGCATCAAACGTACGTCAGTGTATTGCCACGCTGAAGTCAATCAAGCATAGCTACAAAACGTAACAAAAATGTGTTGAGAGCGTGTTCATTTATCCAAGATTTAAACACCTGTGTGGATAGAGCTTAAAGGTGCCAGTGTCTTGGGCTGGGTGGTGTGCTGCAAGACATAATATTACAGAGGTACGGGCAAGAAGGATGATAATTGTATCAATATTCAGGGTTTACTGCTCACACCCCTGATAGGGTTGCTGTATGGTTGCTGCTTGTCTCTGGTCTCTGAGAGACAGAACGCGGGAGATAAACAATAATCATTTAAGTGAGGTGGGTTAGGCGAGCTGGTGCGTTGAGGTCTTCTAAAATCCGTTTCAGGGCTGTTTTCGACGGCCTCGTAATCCTGCAGCAGACGGAGATGATGGGATTTGGGCCCCGGCTGCAACGCGTTTGGTCGCTGTCCAGAGCAGTGGTACTGAAGTGTTGACAGGTGATCGCTCTCCACGCTGCTGAATGACTTTGTGATGAAGAGAGCTGCTGGCAGAGCGGTTTACGGTTTTCGGGAGGTCAACAGTCGTCTTACACACTACTTCTTCTACTTCTACCTCTCTTCTGCACGTCTCTTTTTCACTCTTCCTCTTTTCTATCGTTATCCTTTCTCCCCAAATCTTCCTTTCCTCTCCTCTGCACTTCCATGCTTCCAGTTGGGTGTTCTTCTCATCTTGTGTTCATCTTCTCTCCTTTCATTTCATCTCTTCTCGTCTCTCATATTTTTCTCCTCCTCTTTTTCACTCTTTTCTACATTTTCTCCTCTCATTTACTTCCCCTCCTCTTCCTACTGTCTTTCACCATCTTCTATACTATTTCCTCTCTCCTGTTTTCTCTGCTTCTTCTCTTCTTCCTCACTTCCCTTTCTCTTGTTCCTTCTTTTTTCCCTCTTCTTTTGTTTTCTTCTCTTCATATCTTCTCTTTTCTTCTTATCCCCTCTCCTATCATCCTCCTTTCCCCTCCTTGTTATTCTTCTTCTCCTTTTATCTTCTCTCCTACTTTTATTCCCCTTTTCGAACTCATCTTTTCTCTCTGCTCTTTCCTCTCTCTTTCCCTTCTATTTGTCCTCCCTTCCTCTTTCGCTTCTCTTTTACCTCCTCTACACTCTTCTCCTACCCTCTATTCTATCTTCTCTTGTTCTCTTTGCTTGTTTTCCTCTTTTCATTGTTCTTCTTTTTCTTCTCCCATTTTCCTCTCATCTCCTCCTCTCTTCTCTTCTTTTCTCTTCTGTTCTTTTTCCTTTATCTCTTCTCATCTCCTCTGCTATTTTTCAACTCATTTACTCCCCTCCTCCTCTCCTTCTCCATCTCCTTCTTCTTTCTTCCTCCTCCTTCTTCTTTTCTTCTCCTTTTTTCTCACTTCTTACCTCTCATCTCCTCTTCGCTTCTCTTCTACAAACTCATCTTTCTCTCTTCTCCTGTCTTTTTATCTCTTATTTTCTCTGCTTGTTTTTCACTTTACGGTCTTCTTCTTCTTCTTCTTCTTCTTCTTCTTCTTCTTCTTCTTCTCCTTTCTCTTCTCATCTCCTCTCCTATTTTTTCTCCTCCCATTTCTCCCCTCTTCATCTCTTTTTCCTTCTCCTCTTTTACT